>SJYV01019664.1:1559577-1661574 GCA_006410875.1 Neotragus pygmaeus
TATATATATATATATATATATATCTCCAGGCTTAATTTTTTATAATGTTAATATAAATAATTGGTATAATTATTAAAAAGGATAAAAATAGTATAATTTCAAATGTTTAATGTTAAAACATTAAGATGCATGAATTTAATATTTGGGCCTACCTGGCTTAGTGGTGAAGAATCCACCTGCCCAGGGCAAGAGATGCAGAAGACATGAGCTCAGTCCGTGGGTTGGGAAGATCCCCTGGAGGAGGAAATGGTAACCTACTGCAGTATTCTTGCCTGGGAAATCCCATGGACAGAGGAGTCTGGCAGGCTGTAGTCCATGGGATTGCAAAGAGTCAGACATGACTGAGCACACACACCTCCATGCATGTTTTATGTGGTCAGTTGTTTATATTTAATTTTATTTAGCATATTTTCTCTTTTCTGGTATCCTCATCAGTTGAGGGAATATCCGTGAACAAGATTTTCTTCAGAAAACAGTTCTGGGTCCACTCGGACACATGCAAACGTGAATACTCAAAAGATTCCAAAGTCCTGTGCTAATAAGCTAATAAGCAGTGTAACTGCAATAATTTTAGCCTGTAAAATTAAGAAAAATGATTGATCACCTCTCCCTGCTACTTAGTAATATATACATACAACTATTAATGTTAATATAATTTATAATCCCCTTTTACATTTTACAGAAAGGATCTCTAACCAAAAATTGAAGTCAACAAAGTGATTTTGTTATATACATATATTCTTTTTCATATTCTTTCCATTATGGTTTATTACAGGATATTGAATATAATTCCTTCTGCTATACAGTAGGACCTTGTAAAATTAAGAAAAATGATTGATCACCTCTCCCTGCTACTTAGTAATATATACATACAACTATTAATGTTAAACAATATAATTTATAATCCCCTTTTACATTTTACAGAAGGGATCTCTAACCAAAAATTGAAGTCAACAGTGATTTTGTTATATACATATGTTCTTTTTCATATTCTTTCCATTATGGTTTATTACAGGATATTGAATATAATTCCTTCTGCTATACAGTAGGGACTTATTGTTCAAACCTAAGTCTTTGAACACAATCAGAATACCATGTTGTTAACATGTTACCCTGTACTAAAACTGCTGGAAAATGTGGTTATCTTTTCTATCAGGTACAGTGTGAAAATGCAGCCCGTTGAGAGAGTGCACCTAGCCGTGGTTGCCTGCGGGGAAAGACTGGAAGAAACCGTAACCATGTTGAAGTCAGCGCTCATCTTTAGCATCAAACCTCTTCAGTTCCATATTTTTGCTGAAGATCAACTGCATGATAGTTTTAAAGGCATAGTAAGTATTTGAGACTTAGGTCTGTAGAGTTGAATATTTAACATATACTATAGTAAAATGTTGAACAAAAATATTTATCCTGCAGCTCTGCCCTCAGAGTGGGGACTGCTCCCTGCTGCCACTTTCATCTGTGCATCCAGACCTGTGGTTTAAGAAGAAGGCTTGTCTCTGTGAAGGAGTTAGGCTGCTTAGTCCTACTTAGTCCTTTGCCAAGCATGGAGGTTTTGTTTTACTAACTGTAAGTTCCAGGATGTTTTGACTGAGAAGCCCTGTGTCTTAATTGTGTTCCCATCCTTGACTTGAGAGTGTGTCAGTCAGAGTGTGCACAAGGTTTTGATTCTGTTTTGAGTGGAGGGAACTTTTAATTGATAGTATGGAGGGAAGTGACTTCTTGCTCTGATAGTAAGGTTTTTTATTTTGGTTTTGCATTAGTTGCAATCAGTTTGGCTATAATGGCAGAAAACCCCAAATGTCTTGAAAACATAGAAGTTTATTTCTCTCTTATATAAAAGCAGGCAGTCTGTGTTATGTGGCAGCCCCGTGTTATCAGGGATTCTGCTCTTTTTTCTCTCATGTGGCTGAGCCATCTTTAACATAGGACTTCTACCTCATGATCCAGGATGGCTGCTCAAGCTCCAGTCATCACACTCATATCCTAGCCAACATGGGGGAAAAAGGAGTAAAGAAGGGTGTTCTCTTCCTTTCTAAGGAGACTTTCTAGAAGTCGCACAGGATGTTCCTGCCAGTATATCATTGGTCTGATCTTAGTCATGTGACCATATCTAGCTACTTGTGAAGATTGAAAATATACTCTTTTAATCAGGACCACTGCATTATCTTAACAAAAAAAATTACTATGCAAGAAGAAGAGAACAGATAAACATATAGAAGGGAGAACATACACAAAATGAAAATTCCCCAGAAATCTCATTACCTTGTCTTCTGAAATGGTGGTAAAAGTGATGGTGATTATTCCTTCACCATCTCTGTCTGTCTCTCTGTGTCTATTCAGTTAAGCTTTCAAACTGATTTGGATTTTTATGCTTGACCTATGTAGGAAAAGCTTGTTTTATATTTTCTCAGGTAATTTAGTTTATTTTTCATATTAGTTGAAAAATACTACTTGTGACCTCAAGTCTTTTAGTTTCCTGCTAAAATCTTTGATTCTAAGAGGTATAAAGCTTTAGTTACTGTTTTACAAGGAATGAAATTGGAACATTCTGTTAACACCATACACAAAAATTCAAAATGGATTCAAAACCTAAATGTGACACCTGAAACCATAAAACTCATGGATGAAAACATAGGAAGAACACTGTTTGACATAAATCACAGCAGTGTTTTTTGGATCTGTCTCCTAAAGTAAAAATAAACACACAAGACCTCATTAAGCTTAAAAGCTTTTACATAGCAAAGGAAACCATTGACCAGCTAAAAAGACACAACCTAATTAATGGGAGAAATACTTGCAGATGATATGACCAGTATGCCTAGCATGCACGATTTACTCAAAATCCTGCATTCTAGGCTTCAGCATTACGTGAACTGGGAACTTGCAGATGTCCAAGCTGGGTTTAGAAAAGGCTGAGGAACCAGAGATCAAATTGCCAACATATGCTGGATCATAGAGAAATCAAGGGAATTCCAGAAAAACATCTACCTCTGTTTCGTTGACTAGGCTAAAGCATTTGACTGTGTGGATCATAAAAAACTGTGGAAGGCTCTTATTTAAATTAAGAGATGGGAATACCAGATACCTTACCTGTGTGTTGAGAAACCTGTGTGCCAGTCAAGAAGCAACAGTTAGAAACCTGTGTGGAACAGCTGACTGGTACAGGATTGAGAAAGAATTATGACAAGGCTATATATTGTCACCCGTTTATTTATCTTACAGAGCACATCATGAGAAATGCTGGGTTGGGTGAGTTATAAGCTGGAATAAAGATAGCCGGGAGAAACATCATCAACCTCAGATATGCAGATGATACCACTCTAATGGCAACAAAGAGGAACTAAAGAACCTCTTGATGAAAGTGAAGGAGGAGAGTGAAAAAGCTGACTTAAAACTCAGTATTGAAAAACTAAAGTCATGGAATCTGGTCCTGTCACTTCATGGTAAATAGAGGGGGGAAAGGTGGAAGCAGTGACAGATTTCCTCTTCTTGGGCTCTCAAAATCACTGCAGATGGTTACTGTAGCCTTAAAATTAGAAAATGATCGCTTCTTGGCAAGAAACCTATAACAAATCTAGACAGTGTGTTACAAAGCAAAGACATCACTTTGCCGACAAAGGTCTGTATAGTCAAGGCTATGGTCTTTCTAGTAATTATATACATTTGTGGGAGCTGGACCATAAAGAAGGTAGAGCACTGAAGAATTGATGCTTTTGAACTGTGGTGTTGGAGAAGACTCCTGAGAGTCCATTGGATAGGAAGGAGATCAAACCAGTCAATCTTAAAGGAAATCAAATCAACCCTGAACATTCATTGGATTGATGCTGAAGTTCCAACACTTTGGCCACTTGTTGTGAATAGCTGACTCATTGGAAAACACTGACGCTGGGAAAGATTAAGGCAGAAGGAGAAGAGGGTGACAGAGGCCTGGATGGCATCACTGATACAAGGGACATTAACTTGGGCAAACTCCGGAAGATGGTGATGCACAAGGAAGTCTGGTGTGCTGCAGTCTATGGGGTCACAAAGAGCTGGACACGATTTGGTGACCGAACAAGAAGATGACCAGTAAGGTGTTAGTGTCCAAAATATATGAACAGCTCATACAACTTACCATCAATAAAACAGCCTGATTAAAAAAATGGGCGGAAGAACTGGATAGACATTTCTCCAGAGAGGACATGCAGATGACCAGCAGTCACAGGAAGAGATGCTCAATATTGCATGTTAATCATCAGGGAAAGGCAGATCAAAACCACAATGTGATCTTGCCTCACACCTGTCATAATGGCTATCATCATGAAGACCCAAACAACAAATGTTAGTAAGATGTGGAAAAAGGGAATCTTTGTATGCTCTTGGTGAGAATGTAAAGTGGTGCAGACTGTGGAAAACAGTATGGAGGTTTCTCAAAAAATTAAAAATAGAACTACCATCAGTTCAGTTCAGTCNGGAGAAGAAGGGGACGACAGAGGATGAGATGGCTGGATGGCATCACCGACTCGATGGACATGAGTTTGGATAAATTCCGGGAATTGGTGATGGACAGGGAGGTCTGGCATGCTGCAATTGATGGGGTCGCAAAGAGGCGGACACGACTGAGCAACTGAACTGAACTGAACTGATAGAAGATTTGAGCAACACAAAGATCACTTTTTCTTTCTATCTTTCCATACTTCCATTCCTGGGCCTTGAAAGTTCCTCCTTCCTTAGCTCTACAGTGAGTTAATTGCCAAGCCTTGTGGATTCTCACTGTAAAGTGGGCTGGTTTCCTGCCAACATCTTTTCATCCTGGAGTTAATTCTTTGGCTCAGGCTTTAGTTGTCCTGTCTGAACCATTGTAATTGGCTCCTAATTGATCCCCCTATATTTATAGAGAACTGCCCAGATGACATGTGGTTTAGGAGTTTCAGGTTGACACTATACATTTTATTGTTGGATTAAACCAGACAAAAGTACTACAATATTTCAGTCCCAGTGGAATTACTTTTACTGAACTGAGCTCTGGTGTGAGGTTATTGGCTATTTGGAGGGATGGTAAAGACAGAATCCTTGGAAACTCCTTCTGGCTGGTATATTATTCCAGGCACACAGTGTAACCTCTTTGTGAGGGATATTGGGAGGAAATATTTTGGAATCTGTATGTCTCTTATACAAGAGTTTGTACATATTTTATGAACACTAAATCAAGTAACCAATATTTCCACTTTACTTGGGTCAGTAGAGAACTCACAGTCAAGCTTGCTGGCTACTTTTAATAAGTACAGTGGTTCTCCTTTATCTGCTGTTTGCTTTCCACAGTTTTAGTTACCTGTGGTCAACTATAGTCAGAAAATATTAAGTGGAAAATTCTAGACATAATTTATAAGTTTTAAATTGCATTCTATTCTGAGTAGCTTGATGAAATCCCATGCTGCCTGCTCTGTTCTATCCAGGATCCCCAACCACAGTTTCATTCATTCCTGACATCCAACCATCAACATTGTCATAGTTCTCAATGATCCAGTATCACCTGGAGCAGAGGATTCTCATCAACACATCAGAAGGTCAGTACTAGCCTAACGTCACATCACAATATCAACTTCACTCACCTCACTTAATCTCATCACATAGAAATTTTATCATCTCACACCATCACAGGAAAAAGTAAGTGAGTACAGTTCAGCTCAGTCGTGTCCGACTCTTTGCGACCCCATGAATCGCAGCACGCCAGGCCTCCCTGTCCATCACCAATTCCCGGAGTTCACTCAGACTTGGGTCCATCGAGTCAGTGATGCCATCCAGCCATCTCATCCTCGGTTGTCCTCTTCTCCTCCTGCCCCAATCCCTCCCAGCATCAGAGTCTTTTCCAATGAGTCAACTCTTCGCATGAAGTGGCTAAAGTACTGGAATTTCAGCTTCAACATCATTCCCTACGAAGAAATCCCAGGGTTGATCTCCTTCAGAATGGACTAGTTGGATCTCCTTGCAGTCTAAGGGACTCTCAAGAGTCTTTTCCAACACCACAGTTCAAAAGCATCAATTCTTCAGTTCTCGGCTTTCTTCACAGTCCAACTTTTGCATCCATACATGAACACTGGAAAAAACATAGCCTTGACTAGACGGACCTTTGTTGGCAAAGTAATGTCTCTGCTTTTCAATATGCTATCTAGGTTGGTCATAACTTTCCTTCCAAGGAGTGCCTTTTAATTTCATGGCTGCAGTCACCATCTGCAGTGATTTTGGAGCCCCCCCAAAATAAAGTCTGACACTGTTTCCACTGTTTCCCCATCTATTTCCCATGAAGTGACGGGACCAGATGCCATGATCTTCGTTTTCTGAATGTTGAGCTTTAAGCCAACTTCTNTCGGTGCAATCACCATCTGCAGTGATTTTGGAGCCCCCCCAAAATAAAATCTGACACTGTTTCCACTGTTTCCCCATCTATTTCCCATGAAGTGATGGGACCAGATGCCATGATCTTCGTTTTCTGAATGTTGAGCTTTAAGCCAACTTTTTCACTCTCCACTTTGACTTTCATCAAGAGGCTTTTTAGTTCCTCTTCACTTTCTGCCATAAGGGTGGTGTCATCTGCATATCTGAAGTTATTGATATTTCTCCCGGCAATCTTTATTCCAGCTTATGCTTCTTCCAGCCCAGCGTTTCTCATGATGACTTAGCAGTTCTACTCATGGGTTTATATTTGGGAAAAAAAACCTAAAAACACTCATTAGAACAGATATCTGCACCCCAATGTTCATAGTAGCATTATTTACAGTTGCTAAGATATGGAAGCAACCTAAGTGTCCATCAACAGATGAATGGATAAAGAAGAGGTCGTGTGTACATACACACACCCCCACACAGTGAAATGCTAACAAGCCATAAAAAAGAATGAAAATTTTGCCATTTGCATCAACATGGATGGACTTGGAGGATATTGTGCTAAGTGAAATAAATAAGAGAAAAAATACTGTATAATATTACTTATAGGTGGAATCTAAAAATTACGGTGAGCAAGTGAATATAACTAAAAAGAAACAGACTCTGTTATAGAGAACAGCCTAGTGGTTACTGGTGGGGAGAGGGAAAGGGGGGAGGGATAATACAGTGGTAGGAGATTAAGAGATGCAGACTATTATGTATAAAATAAGCTACAGGATATATTGTACAACATAGGAACTTTAGCTGGTATTTTATAATAACTTTAAATGGTGTATAACCTTTAAAAAGTGTGTATCATTGTATTGTATACCTTACAGAATATTGTACATCAGCTGTAGTTCAATAAAATAACCAAATAAAAGCTTTACTTAACTGTTTTAAAGTATTTATAGTTTCTGTATCTGTGATATGTGCTTTTGTGATCCTAAGGTCATTATCTGGGTTGTTTTCTGAAATATTAACAGAAGAATTAATCTTGTCCTAACAGTTCAAAGACTAGCAACAGATTGCTACCAACTGTGGAAGCCTTTGAAAATATAATATAAAAGTAAAATAAATTTATTGCTTCATCTTGTATGCAGCTCTGTGTTGTCTTCAAATCTGGATGAGTTATTGCTTGTGTAGTATATGTTATATTTTTAAACTTAGTTTTTCTTTAGCCATCATAGTTAACTCTGAGAATGTTTGGGTTTTCTTTTGATGAAAGAGAATCAAATATTTTCTGGAATGTGCTTTTACTGCAAAAAAGATGACTAGATACTGGAACTTTAAAAATGATTAAGATTTCATTTTGATGTTGGTATTTAGGATCTTTAATAAGTGATTAATAAGTCATGCAAGGGAAGTAAAATGCTAGAGTTTGGAACTAGTTGATGGAGACATCAAAGCTTTGTTGGATATAAAGCTATTCCCTTAAACTATGTTGGAAGGCATATGTTCCTTCCAAACATATGTTGGAAGAAAAGAAAGAAGAAGGAGGATGTTTCTAAAAATTACTTGAACACAGACATAATTCAAAAGGAGATCTTCGGTCTGTTATTTTTTTCTTCCCCTAGAGATTGTGAGTGCTCTGTGGGAAATTTTCATCAACAATACTGTTGAAGCAGCAATGATAGGTAATGCTTTCTGAATCTGAAACAATTCAGAGTCTCCAGATGCATTCAGGAAACTAAAAAGTAAATGTGTTCATTATAGATTTTCAGATGAGAAAATCAGATTCTGCTTTTTTTTGTAATGATTTTTTAAAAATTGGCACTGGAATAACTTCCCTGGCAGACCAGTGGTAAAGACTTGGAGCTTTTGTGGCCACGGGCCCAGGCCACAATCTCTGACTGAAGATGTGAGATCCCATGAGCTGCACAGTGTGGCCAGAAGTGGAAACTCTGCACTAGATATATATTGACTGAAGTATTTTATTATGAGGAACATCTATGAATATAGAAAATGCATAGATAAATATTTTCTTTCTTTTTAAAAAAATATATTTTGGCCATGCCTCACAGCATGTGGGATCTTAGTTTCCCAATCAGGGATGAACCTGAGGCCCCTGCGATGGAAACCTGGAGTCACACCAGAGAAGTCTCAGATAATATTTTCTCATCAGTTCTTTACGTTGGTCTGACTCAGATTGTAAACATTTTCTATTATGTCATACATACAATGGTAATAAAATTAGTGCTTAATTTTTCTGAGTTTAACTTAAGGATTGAGAAGATTTGTACATCAGGTTAAGTTTAATGGAGGTGAACAGTTTGTATGGTTCTTTCAACTTCCTGATTTTTTGATTGATACTCTTATGATTTTAATTGTCCCTTAGATCTTTCTGGTGAAGTCTTTCTAGCTCTTAGAATGATTTTAAGATTTTGAATGAAAACAAAATGGTGGGAAAGAGGAATCTTAACTTTCTCTTAACTGTGTATGACATACGATGTATAACATCTTAATTTTTACCTTTTGAAAAATAATCTTGGTTTATAATTTTGCAGAGAAAGTGAAACAAGTTTGAATTGAGTTATTTTTTTTTATTGCAGCTTGACAGCTGGTCATTTCTGCAAACATTTAATTATTCATTGTACCCGATAACTTTTCCAAGTGAGAATGCAGCAGAGTGGAAAAAACTGTTTAAACCATGTGCTTCCCAGAGATTGTTCTTGCCAGTAAGTTTTTCTCCAGTGTTTTTTGTTTGCATCTTGCTTTTACACACGAGTTAATGAAGAGTTTCATGTAAATCAGTTACATAAACACACACAAATTATTTTCCCTTTGACTATTAGAAGAAAGAAAAAACTTCCCATAGAACAAATAAAATCTATGGTAAAATATGCTGTTAAAAATGAAAAGTGTAAGTAATTTCTGTTGCAGTACTATTTCTTACATTTTAATTTATTCAGTTGCTATAAACTGTTTCTTCTCTGAGAAGGAGTTGCCTGTCTGCCTGCCTGCTAAGTCACTTCAGTCGTCTAATTCTTGCAACCCCATGGACTATAGCCCACCAGGCTCCTCTGTCCAGGGGATTCTTTATGCAGGAATACTGGAGTGGATTGCCGTGCCCTTCTCCAGGGAATCTTGCCAACCCAGGGACTGAACCCACGTCTCTTATGCCACCTGCATTGGCAGGCAAGTTCTTTACTGCTAGTGCCATGTGGGAGGCCCTAATAAGGAGTTAGAGGTTATCAGATCTTAATGGAGCCAAATCTTTGCCAGTAGGAATGCAGTGGCAGGATCACCTGCCAGTTGCAGGCTGCATTTGTAATTTGGGAAATGAAGCAGATTATTAAATAACTATTTCTGTTTTAACAGCAAATCAGTTCACCTTTTCTAGCGGATACTTTTAACACAGAATTTGAAGCACGTGAACTAAAAGGGAAATGGGAACTATTTATTCAGTGGGGCTCTTCTTTGGTGGTAGTCTTTGGTGATAAACCCTGATTATTATTTTTTTTTAATCTAAAAATATTCAGGGACTTCCCTGGTGGTCCAGTGATTAAGATTCCGCCCCCAGTGTAGAGGGCCCAGGTTTGATCCCTAGTCAGGAAATTAGATCCCACTGCCACAGCTAATGATAGAGGATCCCATGTGTTGCTATTAAGACCCAGTACAGTGAAATAAAAAATAAATATTTTTAAAAATATTCAGGAGCAAGATTACCTCTTCCATTTTGAATTTAATTCACCCACATTTAAAAAATTCTCAGTAGTTGTTAGAACCACTGTAATGTTTAAAATAATTATGGTAGTAGAAATATTGAAAGCACATGAGTTCTGTTTAGTATAGGAATTATCGGGAAGAAACTTAAGTTATTTGTTATTAAGTGGAGTAAGGCAGTTCTAAGCATATTGAGAATAGAATTTGTCAAATCTAGGATGTCAGTTAAGATTTAAAATCATGTTGCATTTTGATAGCTGAATCTGCCTAACCAGTAGGTTTATTGCTGGGCATAAAAAATCTTGATCCTAGGATGTTCGTCTGCCTCCCTTGTAAGAAGCACACAAATAAGGGATTAAGAGGGGAAAAGCCTAAGAAGTTTTAGATAACTTCATGCAGGCTTTAATTTTAAAAATTAAAAAAAAAACTTATGTTGAATCATTGCAGTGTTACATCATTTAATTAGTAGTTTGAGTGCCTTTGTTCTGCCATGTGTCTGTACTGAAGTGCTGGGTATATAGGAATGAATATATACCCAGATTTCTTGTTTTCACAGAGTTTATTGTCTGATATGGGAGATGAACATTTAAGTAAACACATTATGACATCAAATAAACAATACACCACTGAAAAACAATGAATGGTGAAAGAAACATGAGATTACAACCATTGCTCTTCTGTTTTATTCAGCAGTATAAAGTTTAATTGTTGATGTTGCGATAGGAAGTTTGCCAGATCATTTAATGATGTGATCTAGTTAAAAATTTGAAATACTGAAATTAAATACTTGAAACCTGTCAAATTGTTCTTGTACTTCATTCACTCTTAGTTATGCATCTTTTTAACCAGATTCTAAGTAAATTGATTCTTCATTTTTCTTAAATGAAGAATTTTCTTAAAAGTATTTACTGAAGTAGTTAAGTAAAAACCTTAACTGTTTCTCCTCTTTTAAAATGGAGGGATTAGGGGACTTCCCCGGTCTAGTGTTTAAGAATCTGCCTTACAGTGCAGGGGGTGTGGGTTTGATCCCTGGACAGGGAACCAGCATACCATGTACCACAGGGGAGCTAAGCCTGCACACTGCAGCGAAGACCTCATGTTCCACAACTAAGACCTGGCACAGCCAAGTCAATTAATAAACATTAAAAAAATTTTTTTTAATGGAGAGATTAACAGATCCAATGTAAGCTCTTTCAAATCCTCCTTCCTCCTAAAGGAACCATAGAAAAATGCTGATGTGATTGTTATTTCACCTTATGTGTGAAGGTGGACTTCCCTGGTGGCTCAGTGGTAGAGCATCCACCTGCAGTGCAGGAAACGTGGGTTCGATCCCTAGGTTGAGAAGATCCCCTGAGGAGGAAATGATTACCCACTCCAGTATTCCTGCCTGGGAAATCCCATGAACAGAGGAGCCTGGTGGGCTACAGTCACAAAGAGTAGGATATGACTAAGTGAGAGAATATACACACACACAACGTGACCACCAATGGCGGAGGCTCCCGACAGTGACCTAGGAGCTTCCTGTAGCATCTTCCTAGACTGCTAACAATACAGTAGTCTGTAAACACATTTGTCTCATGGTACAGAAGCAAAACAATTTCATTCACTTTTCTGTCCCCCCAAAAAAGAGAGGGACAGACATATAGACATGTACATACATATCCTTTTAATTACAGTCCTTGAACAAATGAACCTTCCCTATTCAGGCTCTGTGGTTAACTGTCAGATTTTTTTTCCTTCAGCCTGATATTAAATCATTGGGGGCATGGAGTGATTTTAGCTTCCTAACTGGTCATTAAGGTGATGGCTTAACCCTAGCTTCAGGAGGAGGAGAGCAGCTTTGAAAGGGAGCAGAATGAGGATCAAGCTCTTATCCTCATTATATTCTTAACCATAAAGCTTTAATTTAGGTTAACCTAATCATTGAGTCTTACTAGTACACTGGGATAGACAAATTTAAATTTGCAGGGGTCAGATTCTAAAGTCTTTGGGTGAGGCAGAAATAAAAACTTACCCTTGAAAATTCCTGTAAAAGATGCATGTTGGAAGTTTAACCCCTGGAGTGGGGGAAGATCCTCTAGAGTAGGAAAGGGCAACCTACTCCAACATTTCTTGCCTGGAAAGTTCCATGGACAGAGGAGCTTGGCAGGCTGCAGGCCACGGGGTTGCAAAGAGTCAGACACAGCTGAGCACAGCCAGAGCAGGCAGGAGGTTTGACATCTACTGGGGAAGTGACATAGCCAGTCTTCCAAGACAAGTTTTGTTTTAGCCCTTGCTATTTAAGTGCAGGATCTTTGATTTGTTAGGAAATGGTCAGCTCACTATAAGAGCATGGACTCAAGCTTGGTGGTCTGGATTTCAGTTTTGGCTCTACCAATTACTGGCTGAGGGCATTATGAAGTAAAGGTACCAGTTATTAGTGTTACGGCAGAGGGAACAAGTTCAGATCTTCATTTGTATTGGCTAATTTCTGTATTTATCTCAGGAAATTAAGATTTGCTATGTCAGCTCACCAAAGGTAATGTTATTTTCCGTTATGGAAAACATTTCCTCCCTAGTCTTTGAGATAATGTTTTCACTTTTTTCTTCCAGTTTTTAGTATTGAGTTTTTATTCTGATGTGTTTTTATAGCTTTTCTTCTTTAAAAGTTGATAAAAAGATTAGCAGAATATCTATATATGCTGTTGTAAAAATGGCAGACTTGGGAAAAAATAATTAAAAAAAATAATTTCAAGTAGTTTATCTCTTAAGTATTTTTTTTTAAATAAATGAAAGCCTCTTTTGTTTTAAAATGATATAGAGTTACTGATTCAAATATCTCTCCCCATAGTTAATCCTGAAAGAAGTTGACTCACTATTGTATGTCGACACTGATATCCTTTTTTTACGGCCTGTTGATGATATTTGGTCTTTACTAAAGAAGTTTAATTCCACACAAATTGCCGCAATGGCACCAGAACATGAAGAGCCTCGAATAGGCTGGTATAATCGCTTTGCCAGACATCCATACTATGGGAAAACTGGAGTGAACTCGGGAGTTATGCTGATGAACATGACCAGAATGAGAAGGAAGTATTTCAAGGTAAGTCACTGATTCAGGTTAGCATTCCTCTCTTTTCCCTCCAGACTGTTTGGTTTCCAATTTAGTTTTGTTTTATTAAAAGCTAGATTGACTTATTCAGAATTTTTCTGCTTACCTAGAACAATTGAAGCAAGTGTGTTCTTAGTATTCTGTTTAATAGAGCATTATAGTAGATCAAAGCAGATAGCATTACAGTCAAGTATCAAGCAGCAAGTGTGAACATTCCTAGATTGGTATTCTAGACAAGAGTTGTCATTTTGTAGTCGTGCAGCCTCAAAATACTTGACTCTAAAGTGTGATATGTCCTGGGGGAGCACAGATTGTAGTTAAGAGCTTAAGACTGTCGTGTTAGCTTGATTCAAACACTGAGATCTTGGGTAAGTTTTGAACATCTCCAGGCTTCGATTTCCTCATCTGTGAAATGGTATGATAGATAACAGTATGTATGTCATGGGGTTTTTGTGAGGAATAAATTAGTTAGAACAGAGGCTTAACACATAAGAAATGTTGGCTATTTTGGTGCTATTGGAAGTTATAGTGACTTTAAAAAAATCCCTACATGTTTCTTGTCTCAAATTTTGGGTTCAGAAAAGCCTGGCTGTTTGAATTCTCTGACTGCATTCTGAACACATTGTACTGTTATGCTGATGAATCCTTAAGTCATTGTAGTCTGGGGCCATTGAAGTCAAGTGGTTTGGCCTTATATTTAACTTTGTCACTTGTTCACCACAACTACTAGCCAGCTAGTTTATTTTCAAATGTCAGTTTTCTCAGCTGAAAAATAGAGATAATAATTGACTTAAGTAGGTTGTCTTTTTAAAACAGACCCGTTCAAAGTGCTTAGTATAGGGCATGACACATAGTAAGCACTTCAGTGTTAGCCAAAAGCAGTGATTTCTGAAACACTCATACTCACTGTTTAACCCTTTACATCTGGTTAATACTGAATTAAGCATTAAGGGATATCTTTTATGATAGGAATATCTATACCTACATATTTGCACATGTATATCTTTAGGATTTTTCCATTGGCTGTGGTGGACCAGACTTTGCACCATTATTTTTATTCCTGTCTTCATGTCTGATTTAAATCTTATTGTCCCTTTGTATCCTTCCTACAGGCCACTGTACTGCTTGTAGCCATCACCACCCACATCTGGACATTTCAATCTTAAGGCAGTTTAATATCCATCACTCTTGTCTTCTGTATATCTAGCCTACATAGGGTTTGTTTGTTTGTTTAGCTTTCGCATCTTCTGAAATCTTAATGTCTTTTCAGTTTGTCTTCCACAAATGACTGCGTTAATGAAGCCAGTGTAACCTGTGTTCTTGCTAATCAGTCAACCTCAGTTACCCAATTTGCTAATATATTTTGGGTTTTAAAAATTTGTCTACCATAATATTTTATTAAGTAAAGCAGGTGTCATGCTATGCGTTTTCTTCCTTTTCTGATGGTTAGACTATGCACGGTAATAGTATACCAGAAGATGGTGCTGTAAGATTATGTGCTAAGGAATAATGTAAGTGCTTAGGAACTCTTCATTTGAAATTCTTAGAATTATGAGAAGTGTTGTGTTGCAAAGAACCTTAGAGATAATTTAGTGTAACACCATTATTTGATTTTTGAGAACATTTCAAATTGAAGCTATGTAGTTCAAATCTATAATTATTTTTTATTTGCCTTTTACTTATGTGAATGGCATTCTTAAGTATGTGTAACCATTTCTCCCCTTTCCTTTTTGTCTGTGGTATGTTCTAATTCAGCTAGAGATGTAGATATGGGAGTTGAAATAATTTCTAAGCTTTCAAACATTTGTTTTTGTCTGTGTACTAATGACTTAATGAAGAACACATGAGGTGTATGATTGTATATTAATTTAGCAGGTGCAGTTTACTTCATACGTACTATCCCTTTGTTTCAGGGAACTCTGTTTTTGCCCAGTAGGAACAAAGATTTGCTCTGTTTTTAAAATATTTTATTTATGATTGCTGATATGTTTTGACAAAATTTATTGATTTTTTTTTTGTTCCATTTTACATCTCTTTATTTTTACTGATTTCCAAACATATCTTTAGCAGACATGGCTTTGTTTTTTTTCCTACTGACTCGTAACTTCTGGTGCAGATGTTAAATTTTAGAGCTCTAGTGATATACTTGAATTATTTGTAATAACTTTTCAAACTGTTTCATACAGGTCCACAAATGTTATCCCATAGTTATTATCACATGAAAGGCTGTAAGACAACTCATAGGACAATGACCATGTTTAAATTCTCAGTATGCTTTGTTGTCATCCAGCCCCTACCATTCATAATTATTCAGTTCCAACCTTGTGTATTATAATTATATATTTTTAAAATAGTAAAACTTTAGCTTTTTGTTTTGTTTCTCATAATGCTTTATAGACACTGATATAACCCTGGCTAAGATGCTACTTTATATGTTGTATAATGATTGTTTCTGCAGTGTTCAATCCCTATTAGGATAGTTCTTGACTTTTTCTTATTTATTAGATAAAAACCAAAGACTATAAATAAGGCATCTTGAGAATTCTTTTCTTGTATGTTTGCTGTACCTTGTTTGTATCCTGCCATTTATTATTTTGTAAAGTTTAATTTTTACCTGTTTTCTCCATGTACTGAGGGGAGGGTATGTCTTTTATACAGCTTTGCTTTCAGAATATTTAGCATGGAGTCTGGCATAAAGTAGCAACTCAGTGAATAATTACTGGCATAGGACAGACAGAAGTTTTAGAAACCAGCCTGTTATTGAACTTTTTTTTTTTTTTTTGCCATTGATGAATTATTGAAAAGTATTAAAAAATAGAATACTTACTGTGAGGTAGTTGTGGTGATTGTTTTTACATATTTGAAATATGTGTGTGATGGAAGCCTTTTACTGTGTTACATATATAGCCTAAGAAAACAATGTCAGTGAACATCTTACCAAAAGGGGCAGAACTTTTCAGAAATTAGTAGAGTAACCAATCTTTGAGAATTCATGAGTTCTCAGTTTCTAGCATTGTCAGAGCATGATATGAATAGTCATCTGTCAATTTTATTTTTACATATAACGTTTATGGTAATATGAGTTTGTTTTCAAAAGCTTACATAATTCTAAAAATGAAACTAATTTATCTTAATATGACACATGTGCATTTTCGGTAGAGTTGCTGAAATGAATATTAGAGCTGCATCTTTTAAAAAAAATTACAAAATAAATCATACTTGTAAAAATTCAGGCAATTCACTGAGTAAAAGAGACATTTTTCTGCTCTACATACCACTATCCCCAGTTTCATTCTTTGTCCAAATGACATTATGTATTTTGCTCTGTATTCTTCAGACCCTTTTAAAAAGGCGTTTTGAAGCAGATATACATGTACATTAACATTTAAATGTGGAGTCCTTTTGTACAGCTTCAGTTTGCTTTTTTCACTTAGCGAATATATAGTTGATTTTTATGTCAGTACATATAGCCCATTACATTTAATGTGTGTCATATTATGGAGAAAGAATAATTTGATTTGATTCTGTGTACTAGTATTAATATATAGTTATATGGTTACTTCTGCTTTATTGACTATGCCAAAGCCTTTGACTGTGTGGATAACAATAAACACAGAAAATTTAGAAAGAGATGGGACCACCAGACCACCTGACTGCCTCTTGAGAAATCTGTATGCAGGTCAGGAAGCAACAGATAGAACTGACATAAAAATCAACTATATATTCGCTAAGTGAAAAAAGCAAACTGAAGCTGTATAAAAGGACTCCACATTTAAATGTTAATGTACATGTATATCTGCTTCAAAACGCCTTTTTAAAAGGGTCTGAAGAATACAGAGCAAAATACATAATGTCATTTGGACAAAGAATGAAACTGGGGATAGTGGTATGTAGAGCAGAAAAATGTCTCTTTTACTCAGTGAATTGCCTGAATTTTTACAAGTATGATTTATTTTGTAATTTTTTTTAAAAGATGCAGCTCTAATATTCATTTCAGCAACTCTACCGAAAATGCACATGTGTCATATTAAGATAAATTAGTTTCATTTTTAGAATTATGTAAGCTTTTGAAAACAAACTCATATTACCATAAACGTTATATGTAAAAATAAAATTGACAGATGACTATTCATATCATGCTCTGACAATGCTAGAAACTGAGAACTCATGAATTCTCAAAGATTGGTTACTCTACTAATTTCTGAAAAGTTCTGCCCCTTTTGGTAAGATGTTCACTGACATTGTTTTCTTAGGCTATATATGTAACACAGTAAAAGGCTTCCATCACACACATATTTCAAATATGTAAAAACAATCACCACAACTACCTCACAGTAAGTATTCTATTTTTTAATACTTTTCAATAATTCATCAATGGCAAAAAAAAAAAAAAATAGTTCAATAACAGGCTGGTTTCTAAAACTTCTGTCTGTCCTATGCCAGTAATTATTCACTGAGTTGCTACTTTATGCCAGACTCCATGCTAAATATTCTGAAAGCAAAGCTGTATAAAAGACGTACCCTCCCCTCAGTACATGGAGAAAACAGGTAAAAATTAAACTTTACAAAATAATAAATGGCAGGATACAAACAAGGTACAGCAAACATACAAGAAAAGAATTCTCAAGATGCCTTATTTATAGTCTTTGGTTTTTATCTAATAAATAAGAAAAAGTCAAGAACTATCCTAATAGGGATTGAACACTGCAGAAACAATCATTATACAACATATAAAGTAGCATCTTAGCCAGGGTTATATCAGTGTCTATAAAGCATTATGAGAAACAAAACAAAAAGCTAAAGTTTTACTATTTTAAAAATATATAATTATAATACACAAGGTTGGAACTGAATAATTATGAATGGTAGGGGCTGGATGACAACAAAGCATACTGAGAATTTAAAACATGGTCATTGTCCTATGAGTTGTCTTACAGCCTTTCATGTGATAATAACTATGGGATAACATTTGTGGACCTGTATGAAACAGTTTGAAAAGTTATTACAAATAATTCAAGTATATCACTAGAGCTCTAAAATTTAACATCTGCACCAGAAGTTACGAGTCAGTAGGAAAAAAAACAAAGCCATGTCTGCTAAAGATATGTTTGGAAATCAGTAAAAATAAAGAGATGTAAAATGGAACAAAAAAAAATCAATAAATTTTGTCAAAACATATCAGCAATCATAAATAAAATATTTTAAAAACAGAGCAAATCTTTGTTCCTACTGGGCAAAAACAGAGTTCCCTGAAACAAAGGGATAGTACGTATGAAGTAAACTGCACCTGCTAAATTAATATACAATCATACACCTCATGTGTTCTTCATTAAGTCATTAGTACACAGACAAAAACAAATGTTTGAAAGCTTAGAAATTATTTCAACTCCCATATCTACATCTCTAGCTGAATTAGAACATACCACAGACAAAAAGGAAAGGGGAGAAATGGTTACACATACTTAAGAATGCCATTCACATAAGTAAAAGGCAAATAAAAAATAATTATAGATTTGAACTACATAGCTTCAATTTGAAATGTTCTCAAAAATCAAATAATGGTGTTACACTAAATTATCTCTAAGGTTCTTTGCAACACAACACTTCTCATAATTCTAAGAATTTCAAATGAAGAGTTCCTAAGCACTTACATTATTCCTTAGCACATAATCTTACAGCACCATCTTCTGGTATACTATTACCGTGCATAGTCTAACCATCAGAAAAGGAAGAAAACGCATAGCATGACACCTGCTTTACTTAATAAAATATTATGGTAGACAAATTTTTAAAACCCAAAATATATTAGCAAATTGGGTAACTGAGGTTGACTGATTAGCAAGAACACAGGTTACACTGGCTTCATTAACGCAGTCATTTGTGGAAGACAAACTGANTCCTCCTATCACCCCCCCACACCCCCTCAGAGCTGTTTGGCCCAATGGGTCCCTGGAGGGAGCCTTTGGGTCTAGGTTGAGGGCAGGGGAGGGGAGAGCCGCTGGCTGGAGCCAGCCTGGGGAAGGGGGCAGGGGTGGCTAGGGCGGCCACCCACTCCAGTTTTCAGACCTCAAGGAGTCACCACGAAATTCCATTCTCCTGACAGCAAAGAGATTGAATCACTCTCGCCAAAGCCCATGGCCCCCACAAGAATGCTGCAGAGCTTCGTCCTGCTGTTCCCAGACAGGCAGTCACACCCAGGTCCCCCCACTCCCACCACGCAGGGCTGCAGAGAGGTGCGGAAAAGCCCCTGCCGACCTCTGCGCCACGGCCCTGCTAGGCTGGCCCCTGCCCCCCGTCCAGCTGCCCCTCCTCCTTGCTCCCCAACCACAGTGCAGCAGGGCTTCCTGAGCCTCCACTTGCTTTCTGTACAATGGGCACATCGTTCCTGCTGCCTGGTGGGCCGAAACCACGGCAGCCAGGACTACGGAGCACAAGGCCAGGAGCCCGGGTGGGAGAAGGCAGAGGCTCCCCGGGTGCAGAGCAAGGGGTCCCGCCCCTGGGGCGGCCACGGAGGAGCTGGCTCGCGGGACCTCGGCAGGGTCAGGTGGGAGTACGGGCGGCCTGGCTGCCCCTCCTCCCCTTGCAGAACCCTCAGCACCTAGTGGTACCACTTGATATGGATGCCGAAGAAGGACCCAAGGGTCCCGCACAGCCCATGAGAAGACTTCAGGGCTTGACGGTTTGGGGCTATTAGACAACTGTGAGGCATTGCAGGCAGAGGCACAAAATGGAGCTGGGAGCTAGTTGGGAGGGTGGTGGACCCCGGGCCAGGACCTGAACTGAAAGGAGGCCACGCGTGCATGCGTGCTGAGTCGCTTCAGCTGTGTCCCGACTCTTTGTGACCCTATGGACTGCAGCCTGCCCGGCTCCTGTCCATGGGATTTCCCAGGACAGAATACTGGAGCGGGTGGTCACTTCCTCCTCCAGGGTGTTTTCCCGACCCTGGGATCGAGCCTGCATCTCTTATGTCTCCTGACATGGCAGGTGACTTCTTTACCACTAGCACCACCCGGGAAGCCCCCAGAGGCCATGGGGAACCATCAAAGGTTTGGACCTGCGTGCACGGTTAGAGCTGTTTGGTTTCAGAGTGGAGAATCAATACAGCAGGTAGACTGGCAGGAAGACCAGGCCAGAGGCGGCTCAGGAAGTCCAGGGGAGAGAGAGAGGCCGTGAGGGAGGCGCCCTCTCAAGCTAGCCCTGACCTGGGAGAGCAGTGGTGAGGGGGGCGAGGGAAAGTGGGCGCAGAGACCCTTCAGGCAGGACTGGAGCTGTGCTGGGTCTCAGCTGGCCCCTGCCCACTCCCACTTCTGCAGCGAGGAGAGGCTCCCAGGCTGGCCCCCGTCATAGGTGGGGAGGAGTTTATGGCAGGAGGTGACTCCATGGGAGTCTTGTCACTTGGGCACAGCCAGCACCATCTGCTCAGGCATCTGCCTGCCTGTGGTGGCGCCTGCTAATTACCTTGGGGGTGGATATAGGAAGAGGCTTGGGAACTCCCATCCCCCACCGCACCCCATCACAGAGGGGCAGGGGATAGGGCCCCAGGGCCCTAAGAACAAATGGGCCAGGTGAGAATCACGGAACCGAGCCAGACATCTACACAGTAAATCTTTTTTTTTTTTTTAGTTGCACTGGGTCTTAGTTGCAGCAAGTGAGATCTGGTTTCCTGACCAGGGAGGGAACCTGGGCCTCTGCGCTGGCACTAGGTGTCCTAGCCGCTGGACCACCAGGGAATTCCCCACACAGCGCATCTTTATGGAGCACTTTCTGTGTTCCAGGCCCTCATCTCTGCAGTTGACATTCAGGGAGGGGGACCACGAAGGGTGCCTCGGAGCAGATGTAAGCGTTGAGAAGAAAATGGGCCAGTGGGCAGAGCCAGCGCTAAGAGGGGTCCACTGTAGCCTAGGTGCTCCCCTAGGGCCTCCTTAGGAGGGGATGAGAGAGACTGGGGAGGGAGGGAGAGGAGGCGCAGCCAAGCGAGAGCCGCCCCTGGCCGCGCTTCCGGGAGATGCTATGGGCTGGGGGCTCGGACTCTGATTTCGCCACGGGGAGCCCTTGGCCACTTCCTCGCCCCTCACCNCATGCTGTGTAGGGGCCACCCAAGACACACGAGTCATGGTGGAGAGTTCTAACAAAATGTCCATGGTCTACTGAAGAAGGGAATGGCAAACCACTTCAGTATTCTGGCCTTGAGAACCCTGTGAACAGTATGAAAAGGCAAAAACATAGGACACTGAAAGATGAACTTCCCAGGTCAGTAGGTACCGAATATGCTGCTGGATAACAGTAGAAAATAACTCCAGAAAGAACGAAGCCAAAGCAAAAATAACACCCCGCTGTGAATGTGACTGGTTTTGGAAGTAAATTCTGATGCTGTAAAGAACAATATTGCATAGGAACCTGGAATGTTAGGTCCATGAATCAAGCAAATTGGAAGTGGTGAAACAGGAGATGGCAAGAGTGAACATCAACATTTTAGGAATCAGTGAAATAAAATGGACTGGAACGGGTGAATTTAACTCAGATGACAATTACATCTACTATTGGGGCAAGAATCCCTTAGAAGAAATGGAGTAATCCTCTTAGTCAATAGAAGAGTCCGAAATGCAGTACTTGAGTGCAGTCTCAAAAACGACAGAATGATCTCTGTTCAATTCCAAGGCAAACCATTCCCTATCACGGTAATCCAAGTATATGCCAACCAGTAACACTGAAGAAGCTGAAGTTGAATGGTTCTGTGAAGACCTACAAGACCTTCTATAACTAAAACCCAAAAAAGATGTCTTTTTCATCATAGGAGACTGGAATGCAAAAGTAGGAAGTCAAGAAATACCTGGAGTAACAGACAAATTTGGCCTTAGAGTACAGAATGAAGCAGGGCAAAGACTAATAGAGTTTTGCCAAGAAAATGTACTGGTCATAGCACACACCCTCTTCCAACAACACAAGAGAAGACTCTACACATGGACATCACCAGATGGTCAANGAGTACAGAATGAAGCAGGGCAAAGACTAATAGAGTTTTGCCAAGAAAATGTACTGGTCATAGCACACACCCTCTTCCAACAACACAAGAGAAGACTCTACACATGTACATGACCAAATGGTCAATACTGAAATCAGATTGATTATATTCTTTGCAGCCAAAGATGGAGAAGCTCTATACAGTCAGCAAAAACAAGACCAGAAGCTGGCTGTGGCTCATATCATGAACTCCTTACTGCCAAATTCAGACTTAAATTGAAGAAAGCAGGGAAAACCACTAGACCATTCAGGTATGACCTAAGTCAAATCCCTTATAATTATACAGTGGAAGTAAGAAATACATTCAGGGATTAGATCTCATAGAGTGCCTGAAGAACACTGTACAGGAGACAGGAATCAAGGCCACCCCCAAAAAAAGAAATGCAAAAAAGCTAAATGGCTGTTTGAGGAGGCCTTACAAATAGCTGAGAAAAGAAGAGAAGCAAAAAGCAAAGGAGAAAAGGAAAGATACACTCATTTGAATGCAGAGTTCCAAAGCATAGCAAAGAAATATAAGAAAGCCTTCCTGAGTGATCAATGCAAAGAAAAAGAGGAAAACAGTAGAATGGGAAAGATTAGAGATCTCTTCAAGAAAATTAGAGATACCAGGTATACAGGGAACCCCTGATGAGTTTACCTATGTGAAACACTGTACAAAGTATTAGAAAAATACAGGACAATATCGTAATAGAAATATCCTCTGAGGAATGGATTTATAACAGATTTTTTCTGTTTATGCTTTTCTAGATTTTTCAATTTGTGAGCATATCTCATTTCAAAAATATAAACTTAAGAAACTGGTAGAAAAATAAAAAGGAAGGGGAGAGGCACTCCCAAAACAGTAGAGCTTTGTGTTGAATGCATGGTTTTGGCATCAAGCAAACCTGGTGTCAAAGCCTAGTTCTGCCCTTTTCAGTTCTGTGATTCCAGGTAACACTTGTCACCCTCTATCTCAGTTTCCTCCTTGGAATGGGGAGGAGAATAGTTTTAACCTACAGGGTGATCAGGTGACTAAATTATATCATTCATCTCCTGCCTGCATATAGTAAGTCTTCAAATTAGGCTGTTATTACTACCAATTCTCTGATACCCCAGCTGCTGGAAAAGTCTCTTCCCTTCAAGGATCCCTTCCCTTCTCCCACTGCCAAATTCTCCTGATTCCTTTCCTGGAATAAACTCTCCTAAAGGGCAGGAGAACAGATTATCTTTACAGAATGAAAAAGACAGATGCACTTCCCATACTGACAGGTAGGCTTTTGGGGTTTAAGTCAGTAAAAAGGACTGAAAAGGCAAGCAAAAAGGCCTGAACTGCAAACCATTATTACCATTCTTCCACAAGGTTGCATGTCCCTGATCCTTCAAGGGAGAACGTAGAAACAGAATCTATTGTCAGCCTGGACAGGAATCCAGATCAACTGTGACTAAAACAGCCATGGACCCAACACTTTCATTTTCCAATGAGAAAAGTAGTTCCCATTTATATGACCTACCCTTCCACCCTTCTAAGCATTTATTCACAGACCTCTCCTCCTAGGACAAATCTTTACTCTCTACCTGATGTCACATCCTTTAAGGACCAACTCCAAACCACTGTACCACAGCGATCCTTCACCTTCACCCCCAGACTAGAACTTCCTTCACCTCTGTCTCCCCCTGTGGGGTCTATGGCCCCACCCTCAGGATCTGACTGGCTCCTGTTTTTGCCTATTAATGAGCTGTTCCTTATGGCCTGTGTCATCTCCCTGCTGGATCAGAAGTCATCTTCACTATCTTGTTTTAACAGTGTGACACACAAAACAGGTGTTCAGGAAGACTCTGAATGAATAAACTAGCTTCCTGTTCAGGCTGAGATTAATAAAACCTGTTTTGTGGGTAACATCCTTTTTCCTCAATTTCCCATTTACAAGAGAATACAGAAGTAAGTCACCTTCTCGTCCATTTTTCATTCCAACAAAGAATCAGGACACTGGTGAAGTAGAATGTGCCTTCTTTTTTGTGACCTACAGCCCTGCAGTAGCTGCCTTGAATCAAAGCCGACTGTATGGATTTTTAGTTTTGAATCTGCAGTACGTACAGTCTCATCTCTCAGAAACCAGATATTGATCCCTGTCTAGCTGGGTCTACACAAACTGGATTGCCTGAATCCGGGGATTGTCTTTGAAGGAACAAATTCAGTAAATTAAATAGAGCAGGTTTTCTCCCTCTACGCTATGCCAGATAGCAAATTTGACTGTGTCTTTTTGCTTTTTATCTAGCTTTTCTGGTGACGCAAAATTCAACAATGCAGAATGGTTGTAAGGAAGCCACTTTTTCATGGCTCATCAAAAAATGAGCCAGAAAGGCATAATTTTGCCAACTTTGCCTTAGGCATAATTGTGCCCCAAGCAAGCTTATAATTGGGGGTATACACAACAAAAGAGGGCTTCCCTCATGGCTCAGTGGTAAAGAATTTGACTGCAATGCAGGAGACCAGGGTTCGATCCCTGGGTTGGGAAAATCCTCCAGAGGAGGACATGGCAACCCACTCCAGGATTCTTGCCTGGAGGATTCCACGGACAGAGGAGCCTGGTGAGCTACAGTCCATGGGGTTGCACAGAATCAGACGCAACTGAAGCGACTTAGCAGCAGCAGCGTAACAGAAGAGTTAAAGGACAATCCAGTGGCTGGATTCGCAGATGGGCAACAAATATCACAGATGTTGCCACCATGATAAGCAAGCCATAGTGTCTACAAATATCTTTTTTTTGCACACTCAGGACATGCCAGATGCAGGGAACAAGACAGACACAGTACCTATCCTCAAAGTCTAGAGGGAAAGTTAAACCTTAAAACAGTCACTATGACTATGATTAGAAGAGCCTAAGGGAAGTAAAAAAGAACTGTAGATTCTCAGCCAGACCTAGTCTAGCCTGGAGAGTAGTCCTTAAGGACTTATCATTTAAACAGAATCCTTTAAGATGATTAGAAGTCAGCTAGGTTAACTGAGGCCAGAAGGTGGATGGGGGTTCAAAGGAAGAAAGATTATTCCTAAGTAAGGAGCAGCATGTACCAGCACCCTAGGATAAAAGAAAGCACGGTCTGTTTAAGAAACTGAGAGGTATTCTCAGGAGTCAAATGATACAAAAACAAGGGAGAATTGTTTTTCATTAAACCTGGGGGAAAAGAGGGAGATGAGCCATGAGAGTCAAGACTAGAAAGATAGATAATCTAGAGCCTAAGGGATCAGGTAAAGAGTCTAAACTTTTTCCTAAATGCAATTTGTGATTTTTAGGTTTGTGGCTTTGGCTGCAGTAAAGAGAACTGTTTGGGAAGGGAAGGGTATAATTAGGAAGAGGACTTAGAGGAGATTGTTGCTGCAGCTCAAGCAAGAGACAGTGATGGCCTGAGTGGCAAACACAGAGAATGGACAGATTTGAGGAAGAGTTCCAAAACAGAGTCATCCTCAGAATCATATTGCTTCTTCCTTTTATTGAGTCAACCTCCCAGCTCATCTTCTCTCGGCCTCTTATATCCCACCGTTCACTAATATCCTGAGAATATGAAAATGGAGAGAAAAGGTACCCTTCCCTTTGTCCATAAAACACTTAGAGAAATTATCACATTTCCAGTATCAATAGGAAAGAGGCCCTCTGACATGAAACA
Source organism: Neotragus pygmaeus (assembly GCA_006410875.1). Taxonomy (NCBI): domain Eukaryota; kingdom Metazoa; phylum Chordata; class Mammalia; order Artiodactyla; family Bovidae; genus Neotragus; species Neotragus pygmaeus. The sequence goes on from SJYV01019664.1 coordinate 1,585,400, forward strand.
TGCATACCCAAACTTCCATATCAAATTAACTAATGGAGACCCTTAGTCTTTTCAAATGAAAGAAATCAGTACCAGCACAGCTACAAAGTACCAAAAGTGAGACTGAAAACTGTCTTCATTCCTCCCAATCCAGGGTTATGTCTGCTTGACCATCCAAAGGGAACACGGTGGTCAGCATTGGGCTGCCCTGAGGAGGTAGGAGGCTAACAGCCCTTCCCCTCTCCTTCCATAAAGGCTTGGACCACTTCAGGACTAAAATGGATGCTGATCATAGATTCTTAAAAGGACTTGTAAAAGAAAAGAAGTAATACATTCCCTCCTGTATTGTCTCTTTTCCCTAGAAATCCTCTATGAAAGGTTTTTATTATCCAAGGTAGCTTTTTAGATGTCACTCCAGCCCTAAGTGTATTTGCATTAAGATGCAGCTTATTTCTTGTGTCTCCCAGAACTTTGCCCTCTTGTTATTAGTACATTTACAACCCCTCACACTCACAACAGAACAAGAGAAGTCAAAGTAGATGAAAGGGACCAGATCCATTTGCTCCTAACCAGGCCCCTTAAGAGCCTCTTAGAGGATCCCAGGTTACAAAAATGTTCATCTTTTCCATTCATGAATACCTTTTTGAAGAAAGAGATGGATCTATAAAATGGGACAAGAATAAAGTCTGTTTTTCCCACTGCCCCTTCTAGAATCTTTTCTTCAAAATATTTTTATCTACTGGTCAGGAGAATGTATAACATTTGTTCCCAAATGTATTTTAAACATATACCTGTTTCCCCAGGGATTACAGGCTTTTGTAGCAATCAACCTACAAGGTGTGAACAGGAAAAGAATTTGATACTCTTGTTTTGAGGGACAGAGAGAAAACAAGGGCTTTGTGGTCACATCTCTACCAGCAGAGTTGCATGTACTTTCACAGAAACTTTGTGTTGACTTCAAAGGCTTGGCAGAGACAATTGCTGGTTTCCATGGCAATTATGTCTATGGCATCTAGCTCTCCCCCTGCATATTGGTGACACAGGACAGAGGAAGGCCACATGTTCAGTTATGCATAAGTTACAGTCGTGGTTATTCAAGAAAGACCACCATTTACCCCATACCTTGAGAGTTTAAGATGATATTTCTAAAGCAGAAATAGACACACAAATGTACGGATACCAAGGGGGAAAATGGGGATGGGATAAACTAGGAGATTAAAACTGACATATATACACTATCGATACTATGTATAAAACAGATAAATAATGAGAACCTATTTTATAGCACAGGGAACTCTACTCAATGCTCTGTGGTGACCTAAATGGGAAGAAAATCCAAAAAAAAGAAAGGATATATGTAAACATATAGCTGATTCACTTTTCTTTACAGTAGAAACTAATACAACCTTGTAAAACAACTATTGTTGTTGTTTTTATTTAGTCCCTAAGTTGTCTCCAACTCTTACAGCCCCATGGAATAACCTGCCAGGCTCATCTGTCCTATACTCCAATAAAAACACTTTCTAAAAAGCTGTAAAATTTAGTGTACTACATAATGAAGCTAGTCCACTTGTAGGAACTTACGTTAATGAAATAATTTAGAATGTGCACAAAGATTTTATTAAAAGCATATTAATTGCAGCATCAAACCTAAATGCTCAAGAAAAAAGAGTAAAATATATTCTGAAACATCTTTATACATACTACACAGACGTCAAAACAAAGCTCAGTTTTGGGAAAGCAAATTTCTTGTCAAAGAAAGATGCTCATGATATATTATTTCATGTGAATAAAAGTTGCAAAATAATCTTATGATATGCTTCTATTTAATAGATAATAAATCTCTTTATGTGTGTTCATCTATGTGCAAGCATTTTTCCGCCAGTATATACACAAAAATATGAACAATTTTTTTAAAAAGATGCTATGCAGTTGATGCAGCTTGGCTGGTGCCTTTATATGACTTGATCTGTTTCTCACATCAGAATGCATTTTTTGGTGCCTGAATATAAAATACATGAAGAGTGTTTAATTTCCCTTGATTTGTTTCCTTCTTTATCTCAAAGTCCCTTTTTCATTTTTAGAATTATGCAATAGTGAAAATACATGAAATATGAGGAAAAGAGTCCTAATTTGGAACTATCCTTCCAGTCATCCTAATTGAAATACTCTCTGAATTAGAGAATTCTTCATGAAAAACAGCTTTATGAGAAACATAAAATAGATTCTGGGAAAATTATTCTCTCCCAGGATTTGACTGTTGATTTCTGTCCTGGTCATACAGAAAGAGCCGCATAGTGGTAAAGCATAGACACTCTATCCAGCTCCATCATTTAGGACTCTGAGGTCTTTGCAAGTTACTTAACATTTAAGTTCCAAGGTCTGTTCTGTAAACTGGGAATAACAGCTACTTTCATAGGAATGCTGGGCTTAAGCTAGTGGGCATAAAGAACTTAGCATTGTGCCTAATACATAGGTATTATTCATATCCATATTAACTATTATCTTACTTATTATACTTCAGTTCAGTACAGGAAGAATCTTAATATTCTTTCAGACTGGTATGATGAAATGTTAAAAGTTTTAAGTGTCATACCGATAATTTAGTTTTAAAGAACCCAATATTTTAAGACGCCTTGTTGGTACGTGAAAGAAATATTTTTCAAAATTCAATTCAAAAATATTATTTCAGTTAAATTTCCAGAATAATTCCTCAAAATCATATTTTACTTAAATGACCTAAATAATGGCTTGCTGTGCACATTCCATTGCAAGACACTTTAAATATGTCAATAACATTCTAAAGTGTTGCTCTAAATTAGCATTTTTAAAAACTGATCTGTTTGGACAAACTTTGGAAGAGCAATACCAGAACTTCTTGTAATCCTAGAGAAATTTTGACTATCCAGCCCTTGAAGCCCCTTTAGATTTCCTTTACGAATTTTAACATATTTTAAAATTCCAAAAAAGTAAATGAGAATCTGAATCAACAATTTGTTTTCTTAAAATATAAATCTGTTATTGAAAGAGAATCTCATAATCCCTCCTAAACACTATAAACTATCTTTTGCTAAATTCAATAACTGAGGAAATTTCACTGGATTAAATCTGAATACAAACTAAATAGCATAAACTATGGCCTGTCCTCTCTGGCTAGTTAAGATTGAACAGCTGGACAGTCAAACCAGATTTATCACTAAATCACAAACCTTGTTTAATGCAGTACCCACTACCAAGGCACTTTTTTGTGTTCGTTTACTTGTTTAGAATTATCTGGACTTCGATTGATTTGCTTTGACTGCCAAAACTGCCAAACTGCCTTTTAATGCCTGCTGGATATCCTATTCCTGCCAAGGTTCAGCTGATAGACATCATGCAAGCTCTACATCAGCTCTGTCTATTGGCTGTCCTAGAATTTCCTGGAGTCCTTTTTGGCCTGTGTCTGGAGTGCTTGGGTGTTCTGACCTTGTTGAGAGTCTCACCACTTTTTTACCCATCAAAACGCAGTTAACTCAAAGAGTTCAATAGAGACTATTTACAGGTGTGTGGACTGCTTAAGAGAAACCATAAGGAATTAGTAAAGCATTCAAGGGACGGACCATTAATAGATCAAGACCTTATGCAATAAGGAGAGGGGGCCATTTTCAGGACAGGAGTTATATCTGTAGCTTAGAATGCCTCTCAGATAGGAGATGTGGATTTCAATAAAGAAAAACAAGGACTGTAAATCTATAGCCTCAACAGAGGTAGAACAGTAACAATACCCCAATCTCTCTCTTTCTCCTCCTACTCTCTCATCTCCAGTATCCTTATTAGCCAAAACCAACCAGAAACCATAGGGCAAGAGAATCAAATGGATGCAGTCCATGGAGGGCAAATTTTGCAGCAAAATTTAGGGTAAAGAAAGGTCATGAGTTGATCTGGAAACTTCAACATAAACTTTTAGGATCCTCTCTGGGTAGCCATCTTACTATGGGAACATAATATGCAAGTAAGCCACTTTTTCAGAATCCAAATCAATTTTGCAAGCAACTATAAGGCAAGTATAATAGAGTCTGGGCTCCCTTGGTGACTCAAACAGTAAAGAATCTGCCTGCAATGTGGGAGACTTGCGTTTGATCCCTGGGTTGGGAAGATCCCCTGGAGGGCAAAGCAAGCCACTCCAGTATTCTTGCCTGAAGAATCCCCATGGACAGAGAAGCCTGGTAGGCTACAGTCCATAGGGTCACAAGAGTCAGACACGACTAAGCAATTAAGCACACAGCACAATAGAGCACAGTCACCTTGCCTCCACATTTGTGAAGAAGACTTTTGCTAATTTGGTGCCTGTAACAAGGCACAGAGACCCTGACAGTTAACTATTTCTTTAGTTAACCCTGTAGCTCAGATGGTAAAGCGTCTGCTTGCAATGTTGGATACCCAGGTTCAATCCTGGAGGAAGATCCCCTGGAGAAGGAAATGGCAACTCACTCAACGACTCTTGCCTGGAGAATTCCATGGATTGAGGAGCCTGGTGGGTGGGCTACAGTCCATGGACTGGCAAAGAGTCAGACACACCTGAGCGACTTAACTTTCACTTTTACTTTCACTTTAGTTAACCTATCTTCCTACTCTACATTCAGTTGAGTTCAGTTCAGTCACTCAGTCATGTGTGACTCTCTGTGACCCCATGGACTGCAGCACACCAGGCCTCCCTGTCCATCACCAACTCCCAGAGTTTACTCAAACCTATGTCCAATGAGTCAGTGATGCCATCTAACCATCTCATCCTCTGCCGTCCCCTTCTCCTCCTGCCCTCAATCTTTCCCAGCATCAGTGTCTTTTCAAATGAATCAGTTTTTCACATCAGATGGCCAAAGTATTGGAGTTTTAGCATCAGTCTTTCCAATTAATATTCAGGACTTATTTCCTTTAGGATTCACTAGTTGGATCTTTTTGCAGTCCAAAGGACTCTCAAGAGTCTTCTCCAACACCACAGCTCAAAAGCATCAATTCTTCAGCACTCAGCTTTCTTTATAGACCAACTCTCACATCCATACATGACTACTGGAAAAACCATAGCTTTAATTAGATGGACCTTTGTTGGCAAAGTAATGTCTCTGTTTTTTAACATACCATCTAGGTTGGTGATAACTTTCCTTCCAAGGAGTAAGCGTCTTTTAACTTAATGGCTGCAATCACTATCCACAGTGATATTGGAGTCCAAAAAATAAAGTCTATCACTGTTTCCATTGCTTCCCCATCTATTGCCATGAAGTGATGGGACCACATGCCATGATCTTAGTTTTCTGAATGTTGAGTTTTAATCCAACTTTTTCACTCTCCTTCTTTCATTTTCATCAAGAAGCTCTTGAGTTCTTTGCTTTCTGAGACATATTAGCATATACAAATCCATCAAAGCAGGAGAAATTATCTCACTTGCTAAGAGTTTAAGCAGCTTTATGGAGCGATCTCTCTACTTTCTGCCTCCTTAAGAAGTCTGGAGAGAACATTCATGTCTTCTAAGAAATTCTGAGTCAGCAGTCCAAAGCTTTATCTTATTACATATAGAAATTTAGAAAGTATTTAGGAAAGAAATATACTTATGCTACTAGACCTGGGGAACATATATTGAAATTCAGAAATAAATGTGGTAAAATATTTAGAACAAAATGTAAAAAAAAGAAAAAGGAAAATAGAATAAAATTGTATATGAATCCCCCAAGGAACATTCAGGCCTACTCTGTAGAGGACTGAGATCACTACACATAAGCAAAAACGTTTCTAAGAAAACATAGGCATTATTTCTATTCAGAGAGCCAAACTGACGACTTTACAGTTTTTTCCTTGGAACTAGATTTGAATGGCTTGTTCCAAAGAATAGCAAGGAGAGATAAGAAAGCCTTCCTCAGTGATTGGTGCAAAGAAATAGAGGAAAACAATACAACAAGAAAGACTAGAGATCTCTTCAAGAAAATTAGAGTACCAAGGGAAATTTTCATGCAAAGATGGGCTCGATAAAGGACAGAAATGGTATGGACCTAACAGAAACACAAGATATTAAGAACAGGGGGCAAGAATACACAGAACTGTACAAAAAAGATCATGACCCAGATAATCACGATGGTGTAATCACTCACCTAGAGCCAGACATCCTGGAATGTCAAGTCAAGTGGGCCTTAGGAAGAATCACTATAAACAAAGCTAGTGGAGGTGATGGAATTTCAGTTGAGCTATTTCAAATCCTAAAAGATGATGCTGTGAAAGTGCTACACTCAATATACCAGCAAATTTGGAAAACTCAGCAGTGACCACAGGACTGGAAAAGGTCAGTTTTCATTCTAATCCCAAAGAAAGGCAATGCCAAGGAATGTTCAAACTACTGCACAATTGCACTCATCTCACATGCTAGTAAGGTAATGCTCAAAATTCTTCAAGCCAGGCTTCAACAATATGTGAACCATGAACCTCAGATGTTCAAGCTGGTTTTAGAAAAGGCAGAGAAACCAGAGATCAAATTGCCAACATCGTTGGATCTTTGAAAAACCAAAAGAGTTCCAGAAAAAGCATCTATTTCTGCTTTATTGACTATGCCAAAGCCTTTGACTGTGTGGATCACAATAAACCATGGAAAATTCTGAAAGAGATGGGAATACCAGACCACCTGACCTGCTTCTTGAGAAACCTGTATGCAGGTCAGGAAGCAACAGTTAGAACTGGACATGGAACACAGACTGGTTCCAAATAGGAAAAGTACATCAAGGCTGTATATTGTCACCCTGTTTATTTAACTTATATGCAGAGTACATCATGAGAAATGCTGGGCTGGAAGAAGCACAAGCTGGAATCAAGATTGCCGGGAGAAATATCAATAACCTCAGATATGCAGATGATACCACCCTTATGGCAGAAAGTGAAGAAGAACTAAAGAGCCTCTTGATGAAAGTGAAAGAGGAGAGTGAACAAGTTGGCTTAAAGCTCAACATTCAGAAAACGAAGATCATGGCATCCAGTCCCATCACTTCATGGGAAATAGAGGGGGAAACAGTGGAAATAGTGACTGACTCTATTTTGGGGGGCTCCAATATCACTGCAGATGGTGATTGCAGCCATGAAATTAAAAGACACTTGCTCCTTGGAAGGAAAGTTATCGCCAACCTAAACAGCCTATTAAAAAGCAGAGACATGACTTTGTCAACAAAGGTCCATTTAGTCAAGGCTATGGTTTTTCCAGTAGTAATGAATGGATGTGAGAGTTGGACTAAAAAGAAAACTGAGCACTGAAGAATTGATGCTTTTGAACTGTGGTGTTGGAGAAGACTCTTGAGAGTCCCTTGGACTGCAAGGAGATCCAACCAGTCCACACTTAAGGAGATCTGTCCTGGGTGTTAACTGGAAGAACTGATGTTGAAGCTGAAACTCCAATACTTGGCCACCTGATGCGAAGAGCTGACTCATTTGAAAAGATCCTGATGCTGGGAAAGATTGAGGGTAGGAGGAAAAGGGGATGGCAGAGGATGAGATGGTTGGATGGCATCACTGACTCAATGGACATGAGTTTGGGTAAACTCTGGTACTTGGTGATGGACAAGGAGGCCCGGCGTGCTGCAATCCATGGGGTCGCAAAGAGTCAGACACGACCCAGCAACTGAACTGAACTGAATTTAGATCTAACCCACTGGATATGTATAATTTGATTAACACACAGGACTAGCCATGCCCCAGAAGTCCATTGTAGAGACAAGCAATGGCTGCTCAAAAATAGTTCAAATTTATTTGTATCTAGGTCCAAACTCAGAACTCTCTTTCTCTCTCCATCCCACTACCCTCCCTCCCCAGACAGCTTCCTGGAGTATCTTTGCTTAATCCAGTGCCCTGGAAAGCATGAGACCTAAATTAAATATTTGCAGGTGTCTTCCCTAATTTTAAAAACTGCATTTGTTCCTGAAAAAGCAGCTCTATAAGATGTGGCCTAAAAAAAGACTTAGGTTATAAAGAGAGTGTATGTGTTAATGTAGACTCAACATGATAGGCCATATAAATTTTTTTTTCTATTTTTTTATGGCTAAATCATTATCACACTACTACCACATAGAATGAAAAGACGTATCAGTCATTTGAGCATTTTTTGGTTTAGGTTATACAATGTTCATGGAAGAAAGTAGATCTACCATCTGCTCAGTTGTTCTTTAAGCATATGAACTGTTCTAAGTTAGCAACTCACAATGCATGCACGCTTGGCTCCTGCCAAAGCCTATAACCATAAATGCCTAAACACTAAACTTTTACAACAAACACAATTATGACACATTGCACTTATTTCTCTTTTTGCATTGTGTCACTTTCACTGAATTATAAGCCATCTTGCCATTAATCTAGTTCACTATTGCATTCTTGGGGTAAACCACACAATTAAAAACTGACTTTCTTATCTTCTTAACCCACAGAGCTGCTTTCACTGAAGTATGCTTTGCTCTTTGCTTAAATACACTGTGTAGGCAAGGATGTGGAGAAAAGGGAACACTTTTGCACTGTTGGAGGGAATATGAACTGGTGCAGCCACTATGGAAAACAGTATGAAAGTTCTTCAAAAAATTAAAAATAGAACTACCATACAAACCAGCAATTCTACTTCTGTGTGTTTATTCAGAGAAAATGAAAACACTAATGTGAAAAATTATATTCATCCCCATGTTCAGTACAGCATTATTTATAATAGCCAAGATATGCAAACAACCTAAGTGTCCATTGATGGATAAAGAAAATGTGGTGCATGTATGTATATATATATAATGGAATATTATTCAGCCATTAAAAGGAGAGAAATCTTGCCATCTGTGATGACGTGGATGGAACTTAAGGGCCTTATGCTAAGTGAAATAAGTCAAACAAAGGCATATTGTGCAATCTCACTTATATATGGAATCTTAAGAGAAAAAAAAAAAAAAAAAAACACCAGTTTGGTGATTGCCAGAGATGAGAGGGTGGGAGTGGGGAGGTGAAATGAGTGAAGGAGGTCAAAAGGTACAAACTTTCAGTTATAAAATAAATAAGTCCTGGGGACCATGGTGACTATGGTTAATAATACTGTATTGCATATTTGAAAGTTGCTAATATGCCACCACTCATTGTGGTGATCATTTTGCAATATATACAAATATCGAATCATTATGTTGTATGCCAGAAATGAATATAATGTTATATGTCAATTACATTTCAATTTTAAAAGACACACCCAAAAGCAAGTTTATGAAATCTGTTACTTTTTTCCATAAATACATTGAGGACATTATTTATTTAATCACTCTGTGACTCCTATATGTAGACAAGGGCAAGAACTACCCTTGAGATCTAAAGTAAGAAGCAGCTCTGCTACCCCTGAGGAACAAGTATGCTCCATCCTCCCCACTCTCAATACCTTCTCTCCATGGCCAATGGGAGCATGTACCTAATGAGGTATCTTTTAACTTTGGCTGCCAGGAAGCTTAGTACCAACCTTGTTGAGCAAGTATAATATTTATAAAGAACTCTAAGATCTGTATGTTTAAGCTCTAACTTTTCTTTACATTTTATTATTTTCATATACGAGGTAATTCTAATTAAATTTTATTGTATATATTTTATAAGTCACATAAAATCTCTGAAAAGTGAAGTAAAAAGTAAGAAAGTCAGGAAAAATGAAAAACTAACCAATATTTATCAAACACACTTAGCATAAAGGCAAGTGTTATGAGCTTATACCAACAGAAGACTTGTCATTTTGACTCTCCACAGCCTGTTCACATAACCCTAAGAGTAAGCACCCTGATTCTGAAGCATTATAGTTGTAAAGGCATAGGCTCGGTTTTATGGGCAGACAGCTTCATTCAGCCACATTTATTGAGCAAATGCTAATGCTACTACAGAGAATAAGAAGGAAATAAATGTTTCAGAACACAGATTGTAGAGTCAGTCTGCCTGAATACAAAATCCTGAATCCACCACTAAGAAGCTCTGAGAGTCTGAGCAGGTTATTTAACCCCTCTGTGCTTCACTTTCTTCATCCGTATGATGGGCTTAATAACAGTACTCTCAATGTAAGAGACAAGAAGGTTGACGTTATAGAATGAAGTCTGGTGATAGCAGGTATTCTGTTAGCTACTATTATTACCAAATACAAAACATGAAGACACAGATCTTAGCCCCAAGAATCTCAGGGTCTAGTAGGAATACAGACACATAAATAGTTGTTGTTGTTGTTGTTTTTTAAGAGCAGTAAGTGCTACACATAGACAAGTACAAACTCTCTCAAGGTACAGAGGACAATGCCATTGTTACTGTGTCTGACAACCAGCTCATTCAAAAACTGTGCACAGCTCTTTTATTTACATTCTTGTCATCTTCTATAGTATCCAAGAGAATTATCCAAGATAATTCTCTTCCTCAAATTCTAATCTAACAACACATAGTGGTTAATATTTCATTGACATTTAATCTAATTGCCCATATGTAATAGCAACGATTATATTATTTTGTCCCTGACATTTATGTTGCCTGAACACTATGCAGCTTAAACTGGCCCACAAGCCATAACTGTTCAACTGCTGTCTTCAATTTTCCTGAGTTGAGAACAAAATTTCCGCACCAGAGTCCACTTTCTTTCACATGCAAACAAACCCACATGTGCAAGTACGTATGTACATAAAAAGAAGGTGTCTGGGTGCCAAACATGAATCCACCCCTGCCCAGTAAATCTGATATTATTATTTTTCATCATTTCAAACAACTGTGCAGCAATCAACTGGACTGCTCATGTGGCAGCCCAATCTGGGCATTAAGACAGATGTGATCATCAGACCAGCTGGGAGATATTCAGTTAGCTTGCTCATCTAGAGATAACAGAAATCTTCCATTTCAAAAATTTTTGCAACCCCCAGATAGACTTTATTCTTTTAAACCACTATTCTTTTTTCAGGCCATTCAAATAACTGGAATCTAATTATCAAGTTTACTTAAAGCATCACTTTTTGAAATGAGCACACAGGATGTGCAATCAAAACTTGGAACGTGCATGTTATATCTACAGAGACTCTCCTGTTAAATAATGCAGCTGGAAAGAGGCGCCACTGAGACAACAAGGCTTTTTGGCTCCTATGTAAAGGGCTGAATTCTTATGGTGTTTAATTTCCCAATTCAGGGTTCCAAAGTCTGTGCAGCAGCAATGTCTAGTTAGCTGTGTTTTCATGTCCTGCAGGGTAGTGGGTGCAGCTGGACAGCGGCAGGCTGCTGGTTTGGTTTGATTGTATAGCCCAGCCTGAAGAGCCTCCTGGGACCAGCAGTGTTCTGCAAATTAAAGTCGGCCTGGCCTGAAGGTCAGCAGCCATCCCCCAGCAGTCACTGGTCGTCCCAGCCCGCTGCCCTTGAGAAATTGGTGTGCTGCAAAACATATTTGCTCAGATACAGAGAGAAAGCGATTCTTCACCTAATTACATCCATTTGGTTCTGAACAGATAGATCAGATCTCTTTGTGGGGGGAACAAAGCAGAAAAGAAAGGGATATTTATGTTTATTCGTTTGCTAAAGCTCTCCAAAATTTCTGTAGGGAAGCTGTGTAGATAAAATCAAATAATGAATTTTTATGCTTTATGAATTATACACACTATGTAAAAATGGAAAGTGGGAGAAGGATGGGGAAAGTAGGGGTGCCTAGAGAGTATACACCCTGCTATAGGGCTGTCTTAACGAAATGGCCGCAATGAGTTCCCATCTACAAATAGCTCCCAACCACAAATGCCTTCTCTCTACTCTGCCAAAATAACAGCTATTCCCTATCATTCAATGGCCTCTCTGAGAACTGCTATCCAGTCTTTCTCAGTTCTTTACAATGTCTTTAATCATTTGCAAAGAAAACTTTTAACCAGGCAATTCACATTGAAGCCATTCTGCTAACTAAAGGTTAAATCAGTGGACAAAGCAGCCCAGAGGAATGTTCTGAAAGGACTTGTGCAGCAGTTTGAGAAACACACAACACACCAGCCTATTGAGGCAGGACCAATTGACCTCAGGACTATCTGGGTAAAACTGCAAAGTAGATAACATCCTCTTTGGCCAAATAGGCTTCGAAAGCCTTTTCCCCTATCCTCTTTCAGTTGGTTCAGTTCAGTTCAGTCACTCAGTCGTGTCTGACACTTTGCAACCCCACAGACTGCAGCACACCTCCCTGTCCATCACCATCTCCCAGAGTTTACTCAAACTCATGTTCATCAAGTCAGTGATGTCATCCAACCACCTCACCCTCTGCTGTCCCCTTCTCTTCCTGCCTTCAATCTTTCCCAGCATCAGGGTCTTTTCAAATGAGTCAGTTCTTTGCATCAGGTGACCCAAGTATTGGAGTTTCAGCTTTAGCATCAGTCCTTACAGTGAATATTCAGGACTGATTTCCTTTAGGATGGACTGGTTGCATCTCCTTGCATTCCAAGGGATTCTCAAGAGTTTTCTGCAACACCACAGTTCAAAAGCATCAATTCTTCAGCTCTCAGCTTTCTTTATAGTCCAACTAACATCCATACACGACTACTGGAAAAGCCATAGTTTTGACAAGACGGACCTTTGTCAGCAAAGCAATGTCTCTGCTTTTTAATATTCTGTCTAGGTTCAGTTGCTATTGAGAATGAATACCCTCATTCTTTGTTTATTCCTTCCCCATCACAGTCCTCATTATCCTCACTCCCTCAATTTTGTCCTCTTAGTTCATTCATTCACTATGAAATATATGAAAGTTCTCCTGGGCTTGGTTATAATTTAATTGTCATCAACACCAAAGAGATGAAAATGGATAGAATTTCAGCCCTTGATCAGGGAAGACTTTAGGGTCATTGAGCAAGATCCAATGCAAGATGCGATAGAAGCAAGATTCGATGCTGTAAAGAGCAATATTGCGTAAGAACCTGGCATGTCAGGTCCATGAATCAAGGAAAATTGGAAGTGGTCAAACAAGAGATGGCAAGGGTGAATATCGACATTCTAGGAATCAGCCAACTAAAATGGACTGGAATGAGGGAATTTAACTCAGATGACCATTATATCTACTACTGTGGGCAGGAATCCCTCAGAAGAAATGGAGAAGCCATCATGGTCAACAAAAGAGTCCAAAATGCAGTACTTGGATGCAATCTCAAAAATGACAGAATGATCTCTGTTCATTTCCAAGGCAAACCATTCAATATCACAGTTATCCAAGTCTATGCCCCAACGAGTAATGCTGAAGAAGCTGAATTTGAATGGTTTTATGAAGACCTACGAGACCTTTTAGAACTAACACCCAAAAANTTTTTTAAAATAAGTAAAAGCTAGTGAAGACTTGAGCATGACATGATACAAGGGATATTCCAACAGTACTGTCTATTGAATGTGTTGCTGGTCTTGGTCCTTGTTGCTCAACTCATATTTTCCTTTTCAGATCCCAAGAACATTTAGTTAACATGATCAGTGACTCATTGCAGAGTTATCCTTTCAATGAATTGTATTTGTTTCAGTCATTTTCTAGATTTTGTGTGAATGTGTGTGTGTATAGTCACTGTATTTATTGCATCCTGAGAAAGAAGTAATACAATTACTATAGTAGATTATATTTAGTTTAAATATGTAGTTTTTCCCCCTAGGAATTCTTACTTTTCCTTCTCAAAGGACAGATTGCTTATACCTCCATTGAGTTTATTATATACACCAGTATTCTTGCCTAGAGAATCCCTTGGACAGAGGACCCTGGTATGCTGCTGTTCATGGGGTTGCCCAGAGTCGGACACGATTGAAGCGACTCAGCATGCCTGCATGCATTAGAGAAGGAAATGGCAACCCACTCCAGTATTCTTGCCTAGAGAATCCCAGGGACAGAGGAGTCTGGTGGGCTGCCGTCGATGGGGTTGCACAGAGTTGGACATGACTGAAGTGACTTAGCAGCAACAGTAGCAGCAGCAACAGAATAGCTTGTAACAATTGTTTCCAGACTATCTGGAGATAGGATCAGTGAAGAAGAAAAGTGCTTTTTTAAACATTGTTTGCAATCTGTCATGAGCCAATGGCTTTGTAAAAAATAATATAAATAAATTACTTGGAAAATGTTAAAATAAGTAGATATAAAATTACTGTTAAATTGCTATAAAAGTTTTTAATCTTACTCTCAATTTCTGTACTTAAATCTCTCAGAGGATATAAAAAATTCACTCATCAGCATGTTGCAAACTATAATTTTAAAAGTACTTAGTTTAAACCTGGAGAGTTTCCAAGAGTCAAATTTATATAAAAGACTTAGTATTTAACTCCACCCCTTTTCACTCCAGATTCAAATGATCCCCAGGCCTCTTTCAATTCTGTTGTTTCCTTAGGTATCTGACTTTGAGTTTTAAAATAATGAGCTATGAGTAATTCCATAGAGGCTGAAAAGGCATCTGATTAAATTCAGTATCTATTTTTTATTTATCAGTTTCAAGTGATCTCTTTGAAATGCCAATTATAGAGGATTAGCAAATCAGTCTAAGAATCATAGTGATCATGGTGATAATATAAGAGCTCACCAACACTGTACCAAGTACTGCTCCTGTGTGTGTGTGTTAGTCGCTCCAGTCATGTCCCACTCCCAGAGTAAGAAATGGCAACCCTCTCCAGTACTCTTGCCTGGACACTCCTGTGGACGAAGGAGCCTGGTAGGCTGCAGTCCATGGGGTCGCAAAGGGTCGGACATGACTGAGTGACTTCACGTTCACTTTTCATACATTGGAGAAGGAAATGGCAACCCACTCCCGTGTTCGTGCCTGCAGAATCCCAGGGACAGGGGAGCCTGGTGGGCTACCATCTATGGGGTCGCACAGGGTCGAACACAACTGAAGCGACTTAGCAGCAGCAGCGTGTCCGACTCTGCGACCCCATAGACTATAGGTTGCAAAGCTCCTCTGTCCATGGCCAGGCAAGAATAATGGAGTGGGGAGACATTCCCGTCTTCAGGGATCTTCCTGACTCAGAGATTGAACCCTGGTCTCCTGCATTGCAGGCAGATTCTTTGTCATCTGAGCCACCAGGGATACTTTTCATTTATATAGTAACACCTTTAATCTTCAACAGCTGTATTGCAAAGACGTAGGTACTGTGTCTAGATACCTGACATAGATACTGAAACTCTGTGCATTTTAAGATGAGGGCACAGTCGTATCACTGAAACCACCACCCCTCTCTCCCTTTCCTTCCCGACTTCTTAGTTTGATCATGGCTCCGTACAGCTTCAGTTATCTTTTGTTATCTCTCCACTTGAGCTGTTCATTCTTCCTCATATTTAAGTTTAAGTTAGGGTCACATTGTTTTGTAACAAAAGAAGTTTACGCATCTCCTGTTGCTCTGTGATGATTGCTAAGGGAAGAATGAGGAACTGTCCTTATGCTGCCATTTTTAACCTGGAAGTCTGAGAAATTTGTTAATGTATTTACCAACAGAATGATATGACCACTGTGCGACTACGATGGGGAGATATACTGATGCCATTGCTTAAAAAATACAAACTGAACATTACATGGGGTGATCAAGATCTGTTGAATATCATATTTTTTCATAATCCAGGTAATTTAAAATTTTTCTTTTATTCTTCGTAAAAAAGAAAAACATAGTATTTAGTCAAAATTGAAAAAAAATGCATTTATTTGATTTTGGCTTATATTAAATTATCACTCTTTATGTTTAAAACAGAGTAAACTTAAGTTTAAAATCTTTGCAGAATGTTAATTCTGTGGAATTAGGGTGTGTTTACTTCTTTGTTTTATCTTTGCATAGAAAGCCTTTTTGTTTTTCCTTGCCAATGGAATTATCGTCCAGATCATTGCATATATGGAAGCAATTGCCAAGAAGCTGAAGAAGAAGGAATCTTTATTCTCCATGGGAACAGAGGTGTTTACCATGATGATAAGCAACCAGCGTTTAGAGCTATTTATGAAGCATTGAGAAATGTAAGCTCTTTTTTTTTTTTTAAGTGTTTTTGTGGACATACTCCCTGGTTTACAGAGAATTTGCATATCCTTTACTCTAGTTCATCAGTGATAAACCCCACCAAGCCCTCCCCGTATAGCTCTAGCACTTGGCCTTCTGCTGTTAAGGAAGTGAAGTGAAGTGAAGTGAATTCGCTCAGTTGTGTCCGACTCTTTGTGACCCCATGGACTGTAGCCTACCAGGCTCCTCCGTCCGTGGGATTCTCCAGGCAAGAATACTGTAGTGGGTTACCTTTTCCTTCTCCAGGGGATCTTCCCGACCCAGGGTTTGAACCCAGGTCTCCCACATTGGAGGCAGACGCTTTAACCTCTGAGCCACCAGGGAAGCCGCTGTAAGGAAGGGCACTGCTTTTTGCCCACTTACTGACCTATGCATTATCAGTATGAGCTCACTGATACTATTCTTTTCAGCAAATTATAATGCAGTGTTCAATTTTATTTATATTGATGCTGAAGTGGTGCCAAATTTGGCGATTGGGTGTCCCTTTTGGCCATCTCTTGTGCTTATTTGACACATTCCCATCATTATTTTGAGTACCTTCTCAAAGAGGAGGTACAAGCAAAATATCCTAGGCTTATCTTCTTATGCCTTCCCTGCCCTTGCCCTGAAATTAGTTGTCTCTCTAAGGAACTCTGATACTTATTGCTGCAAAGGTGTCTTCCCTTCCAAGCCCTTTCAGCAGCAGAGCTGGGAAATATAAAAATGCAAGCATATACACACACACAGTCCTGTGCTGACGCCAGTGCGCCCAGTTGCATTCTCCCAGGCTCCTTCCTTTCCCCTTCTACTTGGTTTCTGTTTTCTTCCAGTCAGAATCCTGGCTCCAAGCTAAAACTTCTCCTCTTTTGCGTAAAGCTATAATACATTTAAAATAATTTCAAAAATGCTCCATTTGGACTACTATCCCCACTCCTCCCCTTGAAAAGCTAGCCGGCTGTGAGCATTCAGTTTGTCTACGGTCCTTCTCCCACCCTCCCCACCCCTGGATGAGGGTGTATGTTCTGTATTGTGTTCAGACAATTGCATTAGTTTTTTTCTCCTCCTGTCAGTGTCTTTATTTATTCATTTGAAATACTGTTGGATTCATGTATTTCCATATGCTTTCAGTTTTAAGTTTTTTTCCTCATGTTTGTTGACTTAACTTTAATTTTTAAGAGCTTAGTTAGTTACTTCTTTGGCCGTGCTGGGTCTTTGTTGCTGCACAAGGGCTTCCTCTAGTTGCAGTGAGTGGGAGCCGCTCTCTGGTTTCAGTGTGTAGGCTTCCCCTTTCAGCGGCTTCTCTTGTTGCAGAGCACAGACTCCAGAGCAGGGGCCTCAGTAGTTGTGGCTGTTGGGCTTCGTTGCCCCGTGGCATGTGAAATCTTCCGAGACCAGGAATTGAAGCCGTGTCCTGCATTGGCAGGCAGAGTCTTAACCACTGGACCACCAGGGAAGTCCTAAGTTCAATTTGATGTGAGGAATATTAATATACTTCAAAAAGTCAAAGCTGTATTAGGGTTTACTCAGAACCTGCTCCTTCCGCATCCTTCTACCCAAAGTCCCAGCCCCAATCACCAATTTCATGTTCTGGTTTGTCCTTCCTATGCACATGAGTAGGTACATGTATGTTTTGTAAGTCCCCTTTTCTTACATGACAGATATTGTTCATCTTTATCTGTTCTTTGCTTTTGTTTTACAATTTTCTGTAAGTTTGGATGTTTATAAATATCTTCCTCATACTTTTTTTACACAACTGTATGATACTCCACTTTGTGCACGTACTAGAGTTTATTCAACTAATCTCTTACGTTTGAACATTTTGGTATTCTCCAACATTTTGAGTAAGAATGCAGCAGAATTCCTTGGTGGACCAGTGGTTAGGACTCCATGCTTTTATTTCCAGGGCTCTGGTTAGATCTCTAGTTTGGGGGCACTAAGATTCTGCAGACTTCAAGGTGGGCCAATAAAGAGAGAGGGGGAAAGAGAGAATGAGTAAGAGAGAGAAAAGAAGGAAAGAAGTAACAGAGGGAGGGAGGAAGGAAGGAAAAAGCAATCTATTAATTAGGGTGGATTCCTGGACCTGGGATAATTTTAATTGAAGTTACTGCCTGTTTCCCCTACATAGGGATTATTTGCATTCCTGCCAACAGTTCATGAGGAAGCCTGTTATGCACAGGAGTGTATTGTCAACCTTGAAAATTTTTTGCCATGCTAATAAGTGAGAAATGGAATCTTAGTTTAAATTTCAGTTTCTCTTGTGAGTGAGATGAACATCTTTTTATATATCTAACAGCTGTTTTCACATCTTTTTGGAGTGAATTTTCTTTCAGGTTTCTTACTTAGTCTTCTAGTGATTTTTTAAAATGACTTTATTTTTAACATATTTTATATGCCATCTTTTTCACTCATAGTGTAAATTATTTGGTGATTTTTAGCATATTTACAGAGTTGTACCATCATCACCATGTGAGACTTTCATACTTTACTTCCCGCCTCCCCATCAGTTGCTGCAAGTTCTTTGTGTATTAAAGATATTAGTTCTTTTTCTGTTATATCTGATGTAAATATTTTCTCCCAGTTTGACTTTGTTTATGGCATTTTTTTGTCATTCAGAGTTGTTTGTTCTTTTAAAAATTTTTGTGTAATCAAATTTAAAACCTTTAAAAAAGTCATAGTAAGTCTTTCCCTACCTATACTCAGCTTACAGAAAGTTTCACCTATATCCTGTTTCACTTACTACATTTAGTCTTCTGCTCAATTTGGAATTTACTCTTGAGTAAGGGATAGATCTGATTGATCTTTCTCCAAGTGGCCGTCTTGTCCCAATTATGTTTATTTGAAAGGTTATCTATGACCTGAAGAGTTGAGATACTGACTTCATCATGTTCTGAAGTTCCACTTGTGATTTCTGGATTTTCTCTTCTGCTCCACCGGTCTGTCCATTTGTGCACTAGCACACACAGTTTTCACTATGAAGTCTTTGTGCTGTATTTTAATACCTGATAGACCTATTCCCTGTTCACATCCTGTCCTCTTAGTGTCTTCCTGCTTGATGTATTTTTATTTTTACACAGATATCAACGCATTTAACAAAAAGTTGTTTTTTTGTTGGGAGTGTGTCATCTTCACATGTTGACTTAGTGACTGCTGACGTTGTGATGGTGTTGAGACATCTTAGGAACAAGGGTTGTCTTTGATTTGTGTCTTTCAGGAATGTTGAATACATCTCCTCATGCTGTAGATTTTGAACATATCTTAAGTCTATTCTGTTTTCTTTGTTGCCTTTGTAAATGAGGTTTGAGTTTGGAAAAAGTTATTCTGGCCCTGTCACCCCAGATACCTGTTTCTGTCTCTCTTTCCCCTTGGTCTTAATAGTCCGCTTTTATGTAGTTATGGGGGATTGACAGGGAGATGATTATGCTGCACGTACCTGTAGATTGATGCATGAATCAGGTCTCTGAGTATGCTGGGGACCAAGACTTGGGCAAAGCCAAATAAGGATTGGATTTATGATTTTCTTAATGAGCTGTATATCAGGCACTATCCATGCAGCTAATTCACTGATACCTGGGGAGAAGTTATATGTGACCATTCATCTCTCAGGGGGTAATTTCACTGTGCTGCTGGACTGTGTCTAATCGTATATGGATGTGAAGACAAATATCAGTAACAGGAGTGCTGGTTTGGTCTAAGTGTGGGGATCCAAAGACCTGATGCCCCTATTGGCGAGACTCTAAGCATTTGCTAATGACTGATCTCAGTATTTGCTAGTACAGTCTCATTAATAGGAATGAGAATAAAGATACTGAACTCTAATCTCCTGAGACACAGACTGTTTTAGGATGTGGAAGAGTGTAACAGCTGTGTACCAAAGGGCCAGGGAAGGCCTCATTGATGAGGAGGCATTTGAAGTGAACCCTGAAGAGTGAGTAAGAGTTTGCCCGGTGAGCAGGCAGAACCAATACTGCCTGAGAAAAGGTCTTGCTGCTGCTGCTGCTGCTGCTGCTGCTAAGTCACTTCAGTCATGTCCGACTCTGTGCAACCCCAGAGACAGCAGCCCACCAGGCTCCCCCATCCCTGAGATTCTCCAGGCAAGAACACTGGAGTGGGTTGCCATTTCCTTCTCCAATGCATGAAAGTGAAAAGTGAAAGTGAAGTTGCTCAGTCATGTCGGTGGTAGAAAACCCATGAGGAGGTCAGGAGTTGAGCTGTTTAACTGGGGTGATGGGTGAAAGTAGGCAGTGGCTGGACTGGGCCGGATGTGGTGACGATATGTGCTATGTAAAGTGGTGATCTGCAGTACAGGGAGCTGACGTTTTCTCCTGGAAATGAGTGTTGTTCACACTTGGTGGTAGGGAAAGTGCTAATAGCATTGTAGGCTACAGTTTTAGTGTTTTTCTAAATTCCTTAATCCTATAAGCCTGAGAGATAGGGTTTCTGAATCATCAGTTTATCATGATAAAGCTACACACACTGAAGAATTATAAAATTTAGTGTTGATGTTCATTTTCATGTAGCTGACCTTCTATGCCTTCAGAATCAATATTATATTTTAATAATGCTTTATTATGGCTTGTCAAGAGGTGATAAAAATAACAGAAGGTACTTTTGGAGTTCTGAGACTTTGCAGGGTAGAAAAGAAATGCACTCCTATAAAAATGTGATTTCTTTGTTGCCTCTAAGCATTTTAAAAAAATCCATTATTAAGGAATTAAATCTTACTAGTTTTATTTGATCTTTTCTTTGATCTCTTATAAGTATATACTTAAAAAAAACAGTATTTGTTTTAAGCTGATTAATTCCTTCTTGATTTTTAAGAAATAAATCTTATTTTAAAAACTGTTTCAAACACTGAAGTAATTAATGACTAGTGGTTGTTTTCGGTTTGTATTAATTAGCCGTATCTACCCAGTTTTCAACTTAATGAAGTTAATCAGTCTTTTTGGTGCTTGGTTAGTTTTTTTATCTTCTCTTCTCTATTATTCAATGGAAAGTATAATTTTTAAAAGAATTACTGTTCAGAGAGAGGTATTTATGCAAGTTTCAAGAGAGAGGCTTAGTCATAGCCATTGAATGTTGTGAACCATCAGGATATGAACCATCTGTAAAATGTGAATGCATGGCTATGTCTGCCAGCAAATCGGGTTTTACAGTCCATACATAATTGTTAAATATTATTTGTTGAGTGAATGCAAATACTAAGATTAAAAAATGCAGATTCACAGTGGGAATAAAACATTTTATTGCCTGTAAAGTATTTTCTGCTTCCTGTATTTCATTTGAATTATTAGATTTCGTGGTGTTTCTGTGTTAACTTTGATTTACCTCACACCCTTCTTGTATCTGCATAAGATGCAGTAGATTTGCAGAGATATAGAGGACTCGACATCCTCTCCTGCACAGTTTTCTTGTATGTAGCTGGCACTTGGCATCTGAAGGATTGAACTGCCTGCCATTGTACCCGTGTTTTTAAAACATGTTCTGTTTTTTGAAAATGCCTTGAAGTATCTCATTGCGGGCATCATAGCCTCACTGTTTACTCTCTGTCTTCAGCTAACATTCTTATATATAAAACATGACCTTCCTAAAAGTTTGTGTGCTGGGTACAGTGCCAGTGAAGAGGGAGTGATCATCTGTGTCAGGAGAGCTTCTCAGAGGAGCTGACACTGGACTGAGCTGGAAGGACAGCCAGGCAGCCAGGAAAGGTGTGGACGAGTCCGGGTAGCACGCAGAAGGAGAGGAGGAGGCTTGCAGTCAGGTGAGGGTACTGTGGCCTCTGGGCGGGTGAGCTCTGGATGCAGGTACCTGCCCAGTCCTGGGTGCTCGCGGAGTCTGTGCCTGGCGGAGGGCGTGACTGCTGGCTCTGTATGTACAGGTGGGCATTTGGTGATTTCTCACCTTCTTTTGGAGAAGGCGATGGCACCCCACTCCAGTACTCTTGCCTGGAAAATCCCATGGACGGAGGAGCCTGGTGGGCTGCAGTCCATGGGGTCGCTAAGAGTCGCTAAGACACGACTGAGCGATTTCACTTTCACTTTTCACTTTCATGCATTGGAGAAGGAAATGGCAACCCACTCCACTGTTCTTGCCTGGAGAGTCCCAGGGACGGGGGAGCCTGGTGGGCTGCCGTCTGTGGGGTCGCACAGAGTCGGACACGACTGAAGTGACTTAGCAGCAGCAGCAGCACCTTCTTCTTCAAAGGTCAAACTTCTTGTGGTATATGGTGCACTAAAAGAGCTATAATCCATGAGGCATGGTTTTTATTTCAGGAAAATATTGATCAAAAGACCTCCCAGTGAAGAAAAAAAATTTTTAACCACAAACACTGGGATTTAAAATCACAAGGAAATGAACAGAATCTCAAGTATTCCCAGGAATTAACTTTTAAACACCTTTAACATTTTCAGTTTTAGTCATTGTAGAGTAGGAAAAAGACCAGTTTGGTCTTCCCAGTATTACTCACCTCTCAGCCACAGTTGTCCTAGGATGTTTTTGTACACAGTGAAATGTTACCAGACAGTGTCACTTCATACAGGTGTTGCACCTTGATGAAGGTTACCTTCTTCAGCATGGCTGCTACTTTTAACCCCAGAGAAATGTAGACGTATCTATAGACAGAACACGGCAGTTCACCACTATTAACTGAGCTTCGTCTTTTCAGCAGAGTGTTTGAAACTCACTTGGCACAATTTCATTTGCTTTTTTGGGCAAGCAGTGCTGTGTGGTTTTAAAGCTTTTTGCAGGTGGAATCCTGGATAGGCCGTTTAGAGCTTTGTAACTGGAAAAATTCTGTCTCCCTACCTTAGTTGCTTCATTGTAAATTGTCATGTTTCATGAAGTCACTGTGAGGCTTAAATGCATTACCACATATAAAGCTCTTAGCCTGATGCCTGGTGTGTAGGAAGTGCTTTTTTTTAAAAACCAGTCTAGCTTTCAGCAGTTTCTCCCAGATCCCAGAGTCCTGGCTGTTATTATTTTCATTACATTTCTTCCTAGTTAAGCCTCTTCTCCCCCTGCCCCGCCTTTTTTTTTTTTTTTTTTTTAAATACCTTAAGGTATTTATCTTCAGGTTTCATGCATAATGATCCTAGTTTTCTTGCACTAGAGGCACCAGGGTTTAGGGCCTCTGTGCAGCCCTATCAGGTCAGTGTTCTGAATGAGCATTGAAGTTCAGCCTGTTCCCCATAGAAGGGCTGCAGCTTCCTACTACTACTACTACTAAGTCACTTCAGTCGTGTCTGACTCTGTCTGACCCCATAGACGGCAGCCCACCAGGCTCCCCCGTCCCTGGGATTCTCCAGGCAAGAACACTGGAGTGGCAGACTCACTAAGTGTGATTCAAGTGGTGCTTCCATTCTTCTCCCTCTGTGGCTGGGTAATAAACCTCAGGTCATTTGCAGTCCTCCTGGATTTCAGGTTCTGAATTTCCTTTAGAGTCTTCCATTTTTTTACTGACTTCAAACTTTCCTGTAAGATATTTTCCAGCCCCCTCTCTTTCTAATTGTGGTTGCAAATAGCAAAAAGGTGCATGGCTGAAAATACTAAGATCTCAGCTTTTTTTCCACTTACTACTACTACTACAGTGTTTTCCAAAATACATTTCTTGAGATAAGAAGACATTTTGTAGTGAAAAAGGATTCTGAAAGTACAGAATTACTTTTGGAATTAGCGGGGCAAACAACATTCAACAGGTGCATTTTCTGCTTTAATAGTTTCTCACGTGCCCCTGTGAATCTCGCTCAAGAGTGCATGGTGTTTAGCAGTTCTCAAACATTTATCCTGGTGCAACTAGGGTTCTTTGGGAAACCCTGAACTGTGCTCTCTTTATCTCTCTGCTTTCTAGTCCAGCTTCACCAGTGTTACTGGAGTGATTTTTTGGCTTTTATTAGTCTTTCTCAGCCACCTTCAGACCTGTTGCTTGTCTTCTCACAGCTGTGAGAATCTCTGGGTCTTTTCTGCTCTTGACGATGTCCTTACCTTGACACAGTATTCTCTGCCTCCTCCCTCCTCCTGTGAGATGTCTTCTATTTAATTCATTGAAATTATTTGTTGGACACGTGCTTTCTATGAGACTTTTTAAAGTGGAGAGTGTTGATACAAAGTTGATTGGAAAAGGAAAACAAATGTATGATTAGATTTCTACTTTGGTTTTTAGTTCTTCACTGTTTTATGATTTTTCTATTTTATTTTTTAATAAAACACATTAAAAGTGATATTTTAAAACTCTTAAAAAAAAGAAAGTTGATTGAAGAAGTTATTGGGAATAGAGTTCAATTTTTGTATATATCTTTGTCTTTTTATCTTCGTTCTCTAGTGTTCTTTTGAAGATGACAACATCCATTCCTTATTAAAGCCATTAGAACTGGAACTACAAAAGACAGTGCATACATACTGTGGAAAAATTTACAAAATATTTATCAAACAGCTGACAAAAAGCATACAAGACCGTTACGACAGACCGCCAAAAGAAAGGTGATTCTTGGTGACTGCTAAATCAAATGAATTAAAACAACAAAATATCAGAGACTATTGTGAAGGAATAGTCTTAGATGAAGTTTTCAGGAAGGAATTATTCATCTTCAGTGTAACTTTTTTTCCTGAAGAAGTTAAATGAGCTGTATTTTCATGTAATGAAGAACAAGTTGAAGTCTTGGACCTCAGCAAGAAGATATTTTTGATCTCTGATGTTTTATAATGTTATCTGGTATCATTCCAGTATTGACAAAAATATTATCGAATGGTTATAGCCTACAGACTTGGGTTGACTCTTAACTCTCAAGTAGGTAAGAGCAGTAGGGATATATGGATGGAGAAATGTACCTCATACACAGTGGAAACACTCAAACTGTGAGTATAGCAATAATCTTATGTCAGCACTAACCTCACTTTAAATGTGTGAGAAAAAAAAGTTGTTTACAGAAACAGGAAAGGTTCTGTTTCTAAAGAAATGTGATGTAACTCATGTCACTATCGACAATCTGTGCGTGCCTTTATACATTTCATCTCTGTTTAAAATATTTTTGTGACAATCACATTTAAAAGTGTTTTTAGTTTATATGTAAGCTGCACATTTAAGATTGAGCTCTATAAGAAAAACAGTGAAAGTTTGGATTTTAGTCCTTGTGTGTATTTGTGAAATGTAGTATTTTCATTTGTATGTGCTTAACTGTCTTGCCAAAAGTCAAATCTAAGATTATTAAGCAAGTAATTTAGGAAAATTTTTTATCACTTTAAATGAAAAATTTCAGCTTTACTGGGCATTCTGGAAGCAATAAATATGCAGATAATAAAGTGAGAACCTAACAAGTATACTTATGTGATGGTGGAAAATGTGATGGACCAAAATACGGAAGCTACGTCTTCTGTGAGCAGTCATTACAGTTATAATGGAGCAGGAAAAAGTGGTCCATTGAAACCTTTCCCCTTCTACCTCAAAGTGGCTTTGCAAAATATCTTTGAAGAAGCAAATATACATATACAACCTTAATTTAAGTATATTAGAAAACTTTCATGGATGATTTGGCTTAAGATGGTCACATCTGACTGTAGAAAAAACAGTTTTGATTTGGTTAATGTGCATGTCCTCCTTTTTTGAATGTCACTTAAGACAGCTATTTTTTTATCTTGACAGTAAGAGAAATATTACTTTTCTTAGTGTTTTTGGCCTTTAACTGATATAACTAAAGATTCTGAGTACTTAGCACGTACTGTGCTGGGGCACAGGTCTCTTTACCAAGTACTATGAAGTCAACTTCTTTTTCTCCTTTTGATATTTTAATACTTAAATATAGAAGAGAAAATCATGAAGGAAAACTGCCACTCTGGTCGTTTATGAAGTACCTAAAATAGTGGTGACTGGCTTTATGAAGACACAGTGCCCTCTGTGGGGATGTGGGAGAAGAGCTGGCTTCTGTCTGGCGCGGGTCAGTCAGGGACAGGTTGAGAAAGGAAGGTGTAGGGAAGACGAATCAAAATTTGGCAACCAGCCCGGCTCTCATGGGACAGAAGCACTTAGGGAATGCCACGGTGAACACGAGAACTCATGAACTTGTTGAGATTGAATTGGCTAAATAAAAAATGGGATCCCTAGAATTTCGAAGTTTGGAGCAGATAGGATCATTTTTAATGGCCCCGGGGGAGACCCTTGGCTGGCACATTAGGCTCTTGTGGGGACCTTGACGAGAATGGCCTGGGCTACACCTTAGATGGCCCTGGTATGCCATATCCAGCTGGGTCTGCACATTACACAGAAGTGGAGAGAACAGTACAGTGGCCTCCTTGTCCAGATTGAACTTGTCAGTGTTTTACCACGTTTGTGTTATCTGTCCCTTTTTCCTTTGCTGATGTATCTTAAAGAAAATGCCAGTCATCATGTTATTTCACCTGTATAAACACTTTGGTAGCTACAATGACATTGTACCCCTTTTGGCTTCAGTTAATATCAAAGGCACATTTCCCATATGATAAAAGTGCAAAAATAAGTCACCTTATGATTCTATTTTTATAAGCACCTCTGATGATTTTGGTGTCATTTAGTTTGGGAACCACTGGAAATCATTCTGCCAACTTGAAGGCTGAAGTTAGGACCACAATTCTCAGCACAGTTGGTGGATTATCAATGTGATTCTGAAATGTTAGTGGAAGTACTTGGGGATATTTACAAGATATGAATTTATATTGTTAGGAAGTTCTTTAGGCTTAATTTTCTCAGTGATCAGACTCTTAGCCCTGTGGGCTCTAGTATGATTGAGACTGGGTGGAGTGTCATGGTTTAACTGGACTGTGTGCTGTGGTCTCACACATGTGGTGCCTTATTTATACCATCACACACTCTCCACTGTGGGGTCAGTTGGAAGGTTCTTCACTTGGTTTATTCAGTCCTGACCTAATTTTAACATTTTACCATAAATTGGGTTATGGTGAAAACTTTCCACTGAGGGACTGTTTTTACCTAAAATTTAGGATATCACAAAGTCCTTAACAATATTAAAATGAATTTTCTGAGTTTATCTTTAGATAAACTTTTTCCTTGAGAAGTTTCAAGAAATACAGTTTCTTAGCGTTAGTGAGGTTAAATTCTAGAGCAGCTTAGAGAATGTTTTATATTTCTTTCCTTAAGGCAGTATATCTATGCAGTGTATTTGAATTATATATTCTTTGAGTCTATGTCTTAGGAAAATTCTGACCTCAGAATTATCTCTGGGCTACAATGTTACCAAAGTGGAATGACTTTATAATGTAGTCAACCTTCATTTATATGAAGTTGCCATCTTAGAGAAAAAACCCTTGGAAAAAACCTTTAGAAAATATATATTGTGATTTACATTTTAAGAAAATACATACTTTGTTTTTCCCCCCTGGGAAGACTAGTTCATAATGTATATACAGTAACCCTGTTATCTCTGGATACTTTAGAGCCTGAAACAGTATTACTGCTTCACTGCTCTCTTATTTTGCCTCAAGTCGAATGTTATTGGTATAAAGGAAAGAAAACCAGACTGAGCTGGATCTACATTCTCTTCTTGGTGAGGGGGCCAGGGCATATCATTCACCTCTGTACCCTAAGTCTGCGAACAGTCAGTGTGCCTTTCCCGCCTCCCGAGCCTCGGCGGTCCTGGAGCTATGAGACCCCGAAGAGCGGGTGGGTGGGCTGCATGGCTGGCCTCATGCCCCTCCAGCCTCGCTGCTGAAGTTCGGGGCTGCCCTGCTGTCTCCTGTACAGGTCATTCTGTTTTAGACTGAATGTTTGCTGACGTGCATTGTATCTCCAGTGTGAATTTGCCTAGCTTGTGTAAGGAAGAATTTTTAAGGAAGAGAAAGCGAAGAAAAGTATGATGTAAATGAATGAATAGAGGAAGAAGGAAAAGAGAGGAAGCGAGAGAAGTGAGGAAAGAGAAGGGAGTAAGAGTGAGAATGGCCAAAGGCAGAGAAAGAGAAGAGTGGCCGAGAGTGGGCAGTAGAGAAGGCAAGAGGGAGGGGAGTGGCGTGGGGACAGTCGCTTTGAAGCTGCAGCCCCCTAGCCTGGACTGCCGCCAGCTTGCCTTCCTGTTTCAGTTCGTGGCCCTGCAGGGTCAGGCTTTCATGGAAGGGGCAGCCAGGCTACCTCTGTTGAATTTGTTTGATTTGTTGATAGTAGAGTCTTTCCCCAGTTACTCTGCTCACTGATCATTTAGTGCTATGATTCTACATTGTAGTTTTTTTTTTTTCTTCTTCTTCTTTTTATATATCGGATCCCAGTTTGTGACCTAAGACCTGTGGAAACAGGATGACAAATATCTTCCTTTTTGACATCCTTTTAGTCCTCCCAGATAATGGATTATGCAGGACTGACCACACAGATCATACAGGGGGTTAGGGCGGAGGGGATAACCTTATTAGATCTGAAGGGGGCCCAGGAATCTATCTGGTTTTCCCAGATGATACTGATAGGAGGCCAGGTTTGGGAACCACTGCCCTGCCTTGAGTGGCAGTTTAAACCACACATCACATCCATTGATTCCTCAGTAGGCATACTTCCAGGTGGAGTGTTAGGAAGGGATTCAAGAGAACAGGAGACAACAGGAGTACATTAAATGGAAAAACCTTAAAAGAGGGTGGTCAGTGTCTTCTTTTTCAGAAGTTTATATTGTAAGGAGTAAACATCTTAGTGTTAATCAGTAGTGATTTAGCAAGACCACTAATTTTTTTGTTTTTAACTTTTTGGTTTCGTTAACAGAAGAAATGTAAGGGCACACGATGTCAGGAAAGGTAGGTGCACAGTGTGTCAGCGTAGGAACAGTTATCAGTTTATGAAATGTAACTTCAAGTGTCTTAAAACAGTTGCCTTATTGCATTTTAATATTTAATAAAAATAGATTAAAATGATTAGTACTGTTATGTTGTCCTTTTATACATTGCCAAAGGAAGCCTTTTTTGCCTGTTAAAGCCTGGCTTAACTGTCCTGATGTTTGTTGTTTCTTGATTCATTGAACATGAAACTAGATTTTTAAAACTACATTATATGGACTTAAGGCAGGTGTAAAATGTGGTACAAGAGTTTTTTTAACTAAAAATGAATATGATGTTAATTTAGATATCTAGCAATTACAGAACTATAAGAACATGGAATAGCATGTTGAACTAGGCAATTTAAAACTGATTACAAATCAATGTCAGACATACTTCTAAATGGAAAATATCTATTGTCACCTCATTTGCACCAATAATTCCAAATATCTAATGGGATTATTCTTTAAGAATTTTCTATAACTCCAGTTTTCAAACAAAAGAAAGCCTTTGAAAAGATATGGAGAGAAGAAGGAAAATCTCACTTCTAATGCTGTGAATGCTATTTGGAAGGTCTGGTCAGACTTGTTAATACAAACTTAACTGACGTGAAGCCTCTGATGATGGGTAGTTACGTAGACTGTCTGAGTTTGTGAGCGTATTCAGATATGCAACATTGTAGTAGGTCCTGGTAAACCTGAAGAGAGGCAACGATGTACCTTCCATTTAAAATGTAAGCTGACGTCGACTAGGATGGGAAATAGCTGTTTTCAGTCTGTGTATAGAATTTCTTCAGGGAATATTGGGGTGTTATGCAAAAATAATTCAGGTCGTGTAGCCTTGCTGTAGGCTGTGTCATCCATTTCAAACTCAACAGAACACAGGTGCATCACATTCATTGTCAGTGTTTGAGAGCTGGGCCAGTGGCTTTTGATGGATGTTGTAACAGAAGATCTGTGAAGGAGATGGTGGTTTGCACCTGTTCCTGAAATCAGAAACTGGAAGATGTTTCCATTTTTCACAAGTATTTGCATAAATGTGTTAGTATTTTGAGTAGTAATGATTCTAAAGCTGCAAGAAGGCATTTTGCTATACTGTGATAGTAGCGATTACTACTCTTAAACAGCTTTTTACCTTAAAATATTATGATTTTAGGATAAATTGGATATCTTCCTCCAAGTAGTTTGTGTGTCTTAACATTTATTAAAGAGAAGGTGAGTGTAAGATTATAGATTGAGATATAATGTGAGAATAATGGCAGATTGCTTTGTTCTGTTTTGGGGGGAGTTCATATCTTTTTCACTCTGTGGTGTTACTACATGAACATATACTCAATAAATGTCTGATTTCTTCAAATGATGTGTCTGAGTTATTCTAGAAGGCTAATAAATGTTGATGGATGACAAAAAAAATCAGAATATTGTAAAGTAATTATCTTCCATTTAAATAATTTTTTTAAAGTAATTTTGAAATCATTAGGCTTGGGAAACTTGATAACTAAAAGTCCAGGCAGGTGGCAGTTCCTGGATTGACTGATTCAGCAACTGGACAATGTCATTGGAAACCTAGGCACCTTCTGTCTTTACATTACTGTTCTCACAGGTGACCTAGTTTTCTGCCCATGGCCCCCAAATGACAGCCAGCATTCTGGGTCCCAGATGGCAACCAGAGGCAAAAATACATCTTTTTATAAGAGGAAGGTGCCACCTGTCCCCATTCACTTGCCCTCATAGCCATAACAGTGGCTGTCTGTGTCCAAAACAATTACTTTTCAAAGAGAATGAAACTTGAATGGTTCATTCAGATCTTGATTTGCCCCAAACTTAAACATAGCCTCCCCTTGAAAAATGGCTACTCACAGGAAAGGAAAAGGAAGTAACATCAGGGTTCTGTTAGAAGTCTGTGTGGTAGAAGGGTAGATAACAGACCTAGATGATTTTACTGGCCCAAGTATTTCTTAAAACTTTCCAGAGGATTAAATTTCAGATCTAGAGAAGAGCACCTTTTCTGTGCCAGAGTGTAATTGTGCTTTAATGGGTCTCTGTAATGTTATGATCCAATAGTTCTCAGGTTTTTACATATTTTATTATTTATACTATGATTTTCTGGTCACAAATAATAGCATAAGCATAAGGGTTTTAAAAGATCCTGAGGTGATGAGTACTTACAAGAGAGTTAAAATCAACTATCTTTTGTTTTAAATCAATGTCCTTTTTGAAAAAAATTCAAACAATACAGAAGAATTAAAAGTATACTAAGTAAAAAAAAAGACTCCTAACAAGCCACCCCTGAGAACATTTAGTGTGTATCCTCCCTGTGTTGCTCTGCACATTACACATGAGGCACCCACCCTGGGCTTGCTGCTACAATGTCTGACAGCTTGCTTCATTTCAGATTATACATTATAATATCTTGCCTTGTTGATACATTAGATCCACCTCGTTCTTTAGCTACATATTATGTAATGATAGTGTACTTAAGTAGAGATTAGCCTATGGACTTCTGAAGTATGAAACCAAAAGTAATTGTTAGCGGAAGTAGTCATTAACTACTTTTACCATTTTTCTAGTTGTGATTTAAGTGCATTTAGTGGAAAGTTTTTTGTAAAATAATTTGTAATATACAATAGATAATATAATCAAAGCAAGTAATAATTATATCTTTGTGAGACTGACATGTCTAAGTACTGTTATTTCGGGGTTATTCTTATACCTTTCCATTCTTAAAAAGACATTTTGAATAGTGAAGTTTTAAAAAATTTGTGAAAATTAACAAAATTTGACCATCAGTTTTACTTATGCTTTATCTACTGTTCTTTAGCATTTAAAATATTTCAACAGGGTCACTTAACAAGTTAAAAGAGGTTTTTAGTCTGTTAGAACAGTGCTGTCTGACAAATACAATACAAGCACATATATAATTAAGTTTCCTAGTAGCCACATTAAAAGCAATGAAAAGCACTTGCTACTAATTTTAAGAATATATTTTGCTTAAGTATATCCAAAATTTTATCATCTGGGCATGTAGTCAATATAAACATATTTGGTGAGATCATATTTTTTCCTTAGTGTACTAATAAGCATGCGCTTATCACATACAGCACAGCTCACTTCAGCTTTGTCACGTTTCAAGTGGCCACTTGTGGCTCGTGGTTAACGTATTGGACAGCACAGCTCTGCCAGAGTGTAAACTCTGGAGGCAAAAGTCATTTCTTTTTTCAAGTAGTGTCTGTCACCATGACTATACATGGTAGACACAGATTTGCTCAATATATTTTAATTGAGAGATGTTTTATAAAACTTCGGAGGTGTTTTGTAAATTGGTATGAGTTTGAAGTCTAGCCATTTTATTTTTAAAGACAAATAAAATTCTATTTCCCAAAAATGTATACCTTCATGGATAGTGAAGGAAGTTAAACCAGAAGAGGTGAAAAAATTTTAGTCTAATTAAAGTGTGTTATGTCTGAGATAATGAGATAGTGCTAGCAAGGTTGTGGTGTCCACTGCACAGAACCTAAGTGACAGTGTGAGGTCATATGACTCACATACCCTCCTGGTCCACTTTTTGGATCATTGGTTATTCATGCACACATATTAATCTCAAATGTGTAATAAACCTGAATCTGCTCTGGTAGATTCTGCTTTCCTATGTTACTTTACCTCCCGTCTAAAGCCAGTTCTTTCACCTTGCACTGGATTTGTCATGAGGCTGCCGTTAGCATGTGTGGTGGTGAGAGGTACCCGCTCTGCCAACAGTCACCCTCACGGTGGTGCTCGCGGCAGAGTGCAGAGAGAGGTGGATCACTGCCTTCTCCCCGGGGCACTCCTGGCGGCCATAGGGTTGCAGTCAGACATGACTGGAGCGACTTAGCATACGTGCCCACCTCTCTCCTACTCATCTCTGAATTTGTTTTTACATTTAAATTTCCGGTGTTTTCTTTCATAGTATTATCTTGTACTCATTTCAAAATTGCACTCTTTTCTTTTTTCTCCCCAAGGATGTTAATGATTTTGCATTATCCCAATCACAAAGTTTCTTTTTATTTTCTGCCTTTTATTTGGTCTGCCTCTAATGTTGGATGTCTGGTGATTGTAGTTAATATTAAAGTGCCTAAGAGCTGAGTGGAAGCTCTGTGTGGGTGGGATTTATTATCTGATGGGCTTTACCATAGGATAATCTGTGCTGTTTTATTGGGAACTCTTGATTCAGTATCTATAGGTCTTTTTCTTGGGCTGGTCAGATGCCTCAGAAAGGAGACCAAGTTTATGTGGTTTGAGCCTGCATTCAATTATGAGAACTAAGGAAGGGAAGGGGGCTGTTAGCTATCATTTAATTCACCTCCCCCTCTTTTTTTTTTTTTTTGNGATGACACTGCCTTTATGGCAGAAAGTGAAGAAGAACTAAAGAGCCTCTTGGTGAAAGTGAAAGAGGAGAGTGACAAAGCTGGCTTAAAACTCAACACTCAGAAAACTAAGATCATGGCATCTGGTCCCATCACTTCATGGCAAATAGATGGGGAAACAATGAAAACACCGAGAGACTTTATATTTTTTGGCTCCAAAATCACTGCAGATGGTGATTGCAGGCCACGAAATTAAAAGATGTTTGCTCCTTCGAAGAAAAGCCATGACCAACCTAGACAGCATATTAAAAAGTAGAGACATTACTCTGCCAACAAGGATCTGTCTAGTCAAAGCTATGGTTTTTCCAATAGTCATGTATGGATGTGAGAGTTGGACTATAAAGAAAGCTGAGCACCAAAGAATTGATGCTTTTGAATTATAGTGTTGGAGAAGACTCTGGAGAGTCCCTTGGACTGCAAGGAGATCCAAGCAGTCTATCCTAAAGGAAATCAGTCCCGAATATTCATTGAAAGGACTGATGCTGAAGCTGAAAGTCTAATACTTTGGCCACAGGATGCGAAGAACTGACTCACTGGAAAAGACCCTGATGCTGGGAAAGATTGAAGACAGGAGAATGGGACGACAGAGGATGAGATAGTTGGATGGCATCATTGACTCAATGGATTGAGTTTGAGCAAGCTCCAGGAGTTAGTGATGGACAGGGAAGCCTGGCGTGCTGCAGTCCATGGGGTTGTAATCAGTCAGACACAACTGAGTGACTGGATTGAACTGAACTGAGTCCAGTTAAAAGCTTCAATTTCATATCTGATGCAAAACTCTTCTCCAGTGCTGGTCAGACTTTTTCGTCTTCTGTCTTCTCTCTAGAGCTTGGGGAAGGGATGGCAGGGAAGAAAAACTTCTGTTGTCTTCTCTGGGTGATTACAGTCTGCTTTTTGTTGCTTTTCTGGTAATGCTGATGGGAGAGGATGCCTGGATGCAGAGTGCAGATGCTGACTTTCTGACGGGGTCCCCACTACAACAGCCCTTCCTCTGGGATCTTTGGTTTCAGATCAGCCTCTTCCCTTGACCTCTCCCTGCTACCAGGACACTTTCCTGGCAATGGCTCGCATGAGTGCTGTTCTGGTTGGATGATTCCCTTCCTTGCAGTTTCTGTGGATCCATCAACCACACATAAAGTCATGTTATTCATACAAAGTGGCACAGGTGCTGACTCCAACGGCTGCTTTCTCCGTACTGCTTCTCCCCTGTTCCCCTTCCTCTGTTCATGTCAGCCGGGGAGCACATATGCAAGACCACTTTCTCAGCAGATACCAAGTGGGGAGAAAATGACAGTGCCCCGATGTGTACACACCTGCATTTCACACATACGATTCTCTTGTGTACTCCTGATCAACCCTGGGCTTACATTACAAGATACCAATTTTGTGAAGCTATTTTTCTAATAGCAGTTCTTGGTCAAAATTATTCTTGATCAAAATTGTAAAATGAATAGCCGTTTCAATTCTAAATAAGGTAGTTCTAATGAAAGCCTGAGATCGCCTCAGACATCATATCATATTATACTGTATGCACAAGAATCTTTGTTTCACTGAAGAAGACACTATTTTAGCAGTTTATTCTCAGTCCTGAAACTTTAAAAAATTTGTGTTGTATGAATTTTATTTTATTAGAGGTA
This sequence comes from Neotragus pygmaeus, assembly GCA_006410875.1. Lineage (NCBI taxonomy): Eukaryota > Metazoa > Chordata > Mammalia > Artiodactyla > Bovidae > Neotragus > Neotragus pygmaeus. The sequence goes on from SJYV01019664.1 coordinate 1,620,149, forward strand.
GTTTGAGACATCTGTGTAAATTTCAGACACCTTCCAGACAATTCCATTATACTTTATAGACATCCATTTCCCCTATAATTTTTTCAGCTTAATTTTTATTTTTGATTAAGTTTTTGTGGGTATCCTACCCCATCATCAGTATAATCTTTTCTAGATTTTTACTTTGGGGTCACTTTAAGCTGCTTTGGGGCATTCTAATTTTGTATTTTCTATCTGATATTTCCAACAGCTACAGTTCTTGAGGGCCTAATTCTTTATTTCTCCAGCTCTTTTTCTCATGGTTGGTGTGTTTTATAACTTTGGATTGTGATACCATGTTTGTCTGAATTTTGTATGTTAATTTATTGTTTGGGGGTTTCCCAAACCAATCAGAGACTGAATTTTAATCCCAAATGCATGAGGGTAAACCAGTAGCTATGAATTTCAGAAGACATTTTTTATTTTTTAAGCACCCTAAATCTGTGCCAAGACAGAACAATCTTGTGTTTCCTTTTTGCTGGTAGGCGGACAGCAATTTTCTAGCCTTCTTTTTTTACTGAGGTTGAGCACATGGATTTCAACTCCAAATCCCTGGTTTTTGTAAGTTCAAGGTCTTATTTTCTGTCTGCAGGTCACTCTTAAAAACCAAGCCTTTAGAAAATGGGAACTGTCCACTGCTTTGAGGCCAATTACACTTTTAGGGTCAGCCTGCAACTATGGGTAACAACTTGCTTTTAGGGAGAATACCCATACATTAAAAAAAATGAACTCAGGTATGCATTGGAGAGAATGACTTATATTTGATTCAGTTTTTCTAAGTATCTTATAGAAAAGAAAATGAAAACATCTAGTCTGCTATTCCTTTAAATTTCAAATCCTACCTACTTATATTTTAGAATTTTCTCCATATCTTGCTCTGAGCAATGTAATAAGAAAATACTGTTTATTGAATGCCATTTATGTGCCAAGTGCTTTATATTTGTGATTCTATTTTGTTGTAATCTTTACTGTAATTCTGATTATACCATATAAATGGGACTCTATCTATTACTCTTTGTATCCACCCGTTGTGTGTATTCTGTATATTGCTATGATGTTGTTGTTCAGTTGCTAAGTTGTGTCTGACTCTTTGCGACCCCATGGACTACAGCATGACAGCATTCTCTGTCCTTTACAGTCTCCCAGAGTTTGCTCAAATTCATGTCCATTGAGTCGGTGATGATATATAAACATCTCATCCTCTGTTGCCCCCTTATCATTTTGCCTTCAATCTTACCCAGCATCAGGGTCTTTTCCAATGAGTCAGCTCTTTGCATCAGGTGGCCAAAGTATTGGAGCTTCCGCTTCAGCATCAGTTCTTCCATTGTGACGTATATTTGGTCTTCACTCAGCTGAGCTCCTAAAACTCTGAATTTCCTAAGTGATGAGAGCTGTTAAGGTGTCTCTTCTTACATTAATTCGGCTTCCCAGGCAGTGCTAGTGGTAAAGAACCCTCCTGCCAATGCAGAGTTTGATCCCTAGGTTGGGAAGGTACTCTAGAGAAGGAAATGACAACCCACTCCATTATAATTAGGAGTTCTGGAGCTTTCAGTCCTACCACATGCCCTCCTGGGAAGGTAGAGGGTCTGGAAGTTAAATTGATTGCCAATGGCCAGTGATTTAATCAATCATGCCTATGTAATGAACCTCCATAAAACCTGAAAGGATAGGCTGGTGAATTTGTGGAGATTCAGGAAGAATGGTATGCCATTCAGGAATCGTGGGAGGTCTGGGCCCTTTCCCTAGACCTTACCCTATGCATCTCTTCTGTGTGGCTGTTGCTGAGTTATGCCTGCTAAAATAAACTGCTAAGGTAGTGAGTAAGGTGTTTCTCTGAGTTCTGCAAGCCACTCTAACAAATTAATCAAACCAAATTTGATTGGTTGGAACCTTCAGTCCATAGCTGGTGACAGCACTGGTGACAGGCACATAGAAAAAATGTACCTATTTTCAGATAAAGATCTGTGACCAGGGAAGTGAAGTGACTTGTCCAAGGTCATAGAGGTAGTCAGTGATTGATTTGTAGTAAAACATCAGATGCCAAAGTCCATAACCCCTGCCATTTGGGAAGTTATTTCTTTCATTAATTTCTGAAAAGCCAAGGTGACTAGCTGAATTATGAAAGTGGCTTGATTAAATGATAACTGAAAAAAATTCTTCACATCATTAATTTTAAATTACATTGAATTTTAATAGTCAGAGGATTTATATTATATAGAATCAAAGAAATTTCATAGAGTCAGCATTAGAGAGTAAAACTTCCAGGCTCCATTGGTTATACATTGCGCCAATTTTTGTCTTATTTCTGAAAAGTAGGTAACATTTGTTTTGAAAACTGTATTTTGAGTTCTCACCTTATTCAAGAGAAATATTAAAGAGCACTGTGCTTTATTTCTTTCCTCCCCTACTTTTCTTAGTCCCTGATATAAAGGAGATTGGCAAACTATTGTTTTTACTGAGTCCATTATAAAAATCAATTTCTTATTATTTCTAAAAAACCCACAAAAATTAGCTAGTTCAAAATGTCTTATTCTTACAAGTCTCTAAACATTCTAAAATAGATAAAATTGCTTTGCTTCAACTAATCTATTACAGTTTTCTATTTAAGTCAAAGTATGTAAACTAGAGAACACTTTCTTCAATAGAGGCTAAAGCTAGCAAACTGGTGATCAAAGTCAAGCGAATATCACAAAGAATATCTATCTATACCTAGAGAGAGTTTGTAGTTAAGATGAGATTCTCACAATAGATGAGTAGATACTGTACGCTGAATAGAAAGGCTATTTTGGATCTTTTCAGGATAAATCAGCCTGTAACAAATTATGAGTCACCACTGCTGTGGTTCATTGTCAGATGGAATTTAGAATAAATGAATATGTGTGCTCTCTGAGTATAAAGATTCTGACTTACAGTGCCTTTTTCAGTTTGGTGCTATGAAAAAAATGACTTCCATTGTCTGAAAGAGTAGTTTTCGGTAGAGTCTGGAAAACATTCTTATACTTTTAATGGCAAATTTAAAAATGTCCACAGGGTTCTATATCGTACAGCTGGAGGCGAAGTCTGAGTCCATTTCACAGAAAGCATGGAGCCTTGATTACTGGATGGGCTCCCATGGTGACATGCACAGAAAACAGCTTTTTAATCTTTAGAGTCAGAGTGTGGGTTTGCTTATATTAGGTTGTAAATCAATGCTTTTTAACTGCAAAATTGAAATACAAAATATTTTGGCAATATGGTTTTAAAAAATACACAAAGAACTATAAAAGTCAGTATTTAGGCAAAAGAATCTCTCCAAAATAGGATAGTTTTGAGTGACAGTATGATTTTAACATGCCTTACTAATTTCCACGTACCTCTTTATATAGAGCATGATATTAGATCAAAGGCAGGGACATCTCTTTTTTTTCCCCTTATTTATTTATTATTATTATTTTTTACTTTATTTTACTTTACAATACTCTAATGGCTTTGCTTCACTTTTTTTCTCTCTCGCTCCTACAATGCCTGGTCAGTCTTAGATGAAGTTCTTTGGAGATATCCATCTAAACAATCATGGACAAGCCTCTGCTTGAACATGTTTCAACACAGTTACCCCCACTATACCAGTCAACCTATTCTGGTTTTGACAGCTTAGGCAGAAACCTTTTCTTCTCTTGAAGAATTTTTATTCTCTCTTCTTTAATTGAAACTGAGCAAAGCCATGCGTCTTCCCTGCCTGCAAGTACAAAGGCCGCTCTGTGTCTCTTGCTTCTTGTTTGTAGAAAAGCTGAAGTCTCCTAGGCCTCCCAGGATCACATAAGAGCAGGCTTGAGCAATGAATGATTAGGGCAATAAAGTCATAGACTCAATGTCTGATGAAAAATTGGGATTAATGCTGTGGCTTATAATCATCTATATTTTTGTGGGCATTAGAATAATTGTAGCTTGTTCTAAAATTGTCGGCAAAGAGATGCTACAGACCTATGCTGATAATTCTCAGTCTAAGATCTTGATGCCCTTTCTCAGCATGAAACAGAGAAGAGGGACCTTTGCCCCTAATCTCACAGAAATGGAAGGATATCTGACAGTGGGAATTGGCAAGTAGCTTTTCTATTTATCTCTGTTTTCCTCGAATCTTAATCATAAAAATGAGATCCCTAGGTAACATTTAACCTAATTCTTGACTTCTATTTTACTGAACATACACAATGCCTTGCCTAACCTGTTGATTCCTTTCCTGGATTAAAAGGAGTGAAAAGTGAAGAGGTAAATAGTAAAAGAATAACTGACTCTCTACACCAAACTTCCCCTTAGCAAATTTGAATGTTGTCCATGTGGGCAATACAGCATCCAAAAAAGGGTCAGGAGAAGTCAGTTGGTCTGCACTCATTGGAAAAATGACAAAGAATCTGACCTCTTACCTTAAAGATTAACTGGGATTGTTTCTCCCTTTTCCCTAAAAAATTGTCATGGCTGAGAAAACCTCAGACAAGTGTTCACTATCTCCTCAGATTGCCAGATTGTCTGAATAAAGCAGATTTCCTTTCTCATCAACACTTGCCTTTCAATTGTTTGATTTTGAAAGGTGAAAAGCCAAATCTGTTCATAATTTTCTCATGCCAGGCTTGTCCTCTGAAGCCTCACAGAACAAGTCTGTTCCTTCTTCCATGTGAAAAGCCTTTTAGACATTTGAAGTCAAATACAATGACACAAAATTTGATTTATGGTGTGGCAAGTGCTACACCACTGGGTTAGGAAGATCTCCTGCGGAAGGGAACAGCGACCAACTCCAGTAGAATTGCCTAGAGAATTCCGTGGACAGAGAAGCCTGTGCTGGGACTTTGTTGCTGTATGCGGGATTTATCTAGCTGTGGAGAGCCAGGGTTACTCTAGCTGCAGAGTACGACCTGCTCATTGTGGTGGCTTCTCTTGTTGTGGAGCACAGCCTCTAGGTATGCAGGCTTCAGCAGCTGGCAGCGTGTGGGCTTAGTCGTTGCGGCACGTGGGCTTAGTTGCCCCAGTGCATGTGGAATCTTTCCAGACCAGGGATCGAACCATGTCCCCTGCATTGGCAGGCAGATTCCTAACTCGTGGACCATCATGGAAGTCTCTGCTGCTGCTGCTGCGTTGCTTCAGTCGTGTCTGACTCTGTGCGACCCCACAGACGGCAGCCCATTGGGCTCTGCTGTCCCTGGGATTCTCCAGGCAAGAACACTGGAGTGGGTTGCCATTTCCTTCTTCAATGCATGAGAGTGAAAAGTGAAATTGAAGTCGCCCGGTCGTGTCTGACTCAGCGACCCCATGGACTGCAGCCTACCAGGCTCCTCCATCCATGGGATTTTCCAGGCAAGAGTACTGGAGTGGGATGCCATTGCCTTCTCCGCAGGGAAGTCCCTAGGATTTGGATTTTGAAGAAGTTTTTTTGTTTTTTTTTAATGGGTTACCTTCACACTCGTTTAAATTGTGTTAATCTTGTTGTCAACCAAAATCCCTGTTCTCTTTTCTCATGCTTTTTAAACACTTCCACACATCCTTGAGTAGAGTTTGAGTTAGACTTTCAAATTTGCATTTATCTCTCTTAAATTTCTTGTTGTATTTAGCTTATCATTTTGGCTTACCAAAATCTTCATAAATTTTTCTTATATTAGCTAAAGATCCCATAATGCTCTTTTATGTCACTTCCAACCTCATCTCTCATCACTCCCACCCTCATACACTCTACTCATTGCATATACTCTTTTGTTATACTTTTTCACTTTTTTCCTCTGCTATCTCTTATTCTTCAAGGCTTGACTGAGACATCACTTATTCTAGCACTTTGTTTATTACTGGGTGAGATGGCCTACCTCAGAGCTCTTATAGTACTCTGTGTTTATGTTAGTCCTGGCACTCATCAAACTATTATATACTATAATGGTCATATCCTTGGCTCATTTCCTCACTAACCTGTATGATCCTGAATGCATTTTGTATCTTCAGTATCTAGTATAATACATGCCATATAGTAAGCTTTTACTACGTATTTCTTGAGTCAAATGGCCTCAGAAAAGTAATGAGAAACATGTGTATATGACCAAGGATGTTGCCCTATTATATACCTCATTAAACCCTGCTCCTGAAACCCATAATCTGTGTTTTAGACTCCGGTCATTCAACCAGTTATGGGCCTACCACACCAAGTCACTTCTAGCACACTTCTTATATCTTACAAGACCATCACCAAATATAATAACACCATTCTTAAATTCAGTGATACTATGCATATGGACTTTACTTGGCCTACAGTCCCAGAAATGAAATATTTGTCTCAACCTTAAACTATAATGGTATTTAATTCTTTTTTTTTTTTTAATTGTTTATGGCTGCAGTGGGTCTTCAGTGCTGTGCGTGGCTTTTCTCTAGTTGTGGTGAGCAGGGGCTACTCTTTATTGTGGTACATGGGCTTCTCATTGCAGTGGCTTCTCTTGTTGCAGAGCACCAGGGTGAGCTGTGCTAATCTTAGTCACTCAGTCGTGTCCTACTCTGTGCAACTCCATGGACTGTAGCCCATTGGGCTTCTCTGTCTATGGGATTCTCCAGGCAAGAATACTGGAGTGGATTGCTGTGCCCTCCTCCAGGGGATCTTCCCGACCCAGGGACGGAACCCACATCTGTTGCTGTCTACCTGCATTAGAAGGTGGGTTCTTTATTACTGGTGCCACCTATGTAGTTGCAGCATGCAGACTCAGTAGTTACAGCACATGGGCTTAGTTACTCTGCAGCATGTGGGGTCTTCTCAGACTAGGGGTCGAGCCCATCTCCCCTGCACTGGGAAGTGGACTCAACCACTGGATCACTGGTTGTTCGGTTGCTCAGTCATGTCCGATTCTTTGCAACTGCATGGACTGCAGCATGCCAGGCTTCCCTGTCCTTCACTATTACCTGGAGTTTGCTCAAACTCATCCTCATTGAGTTGGTGATGCCATCCAATCATCTCATCCTCTGTCGCCTCCTTCTTTTCCTGCCCTCAATCTTTCCCAGCATCAGGGTCTTTTCCATTGAGTTGGCTCTTGGCATCAGGTGACCAACATATTGGAGCTTCAGCATCAATTCTTCCAATGAATAGTCAGGGTTGATCTCTTTTAGGATTGACTGATTTGATCACCTTGCAGTCCAAGGGATTCTCAAGAGTCTTCTCCAGCACCACAATTTAAAAGCATCAATTCTTCGACAGCTCAGCCTTCTTCATGGTCCAACTTTCACATCCACACATGACCGCTGGAAAAACCATAACTTTGACTATAGGGACCTTTGTTGTCAGGGAAGTCCCTATCAGTTCAGTTCAGTTACTCAGTTGTGTATGACTCTTTGCGACCCCAGGAATCACAGCACACCAGGCCTCCCTGTCCATCACCAACTCCTGGAGTTCACTCAGATTCACATCCATCGAGTCAGTGATGCCATCCAGCCATCTCATCCTCTGTCGTCCCCTTCTCCTTTTGCCCCCAGTCCCTCCCAGCATCAAAGTCTTTTCCAATGAGTCAACTCTTCGCATGAGGTGGCCAAAGTACTGGAGTTTCAGCTTTAGCATCATTCCTTCCAAACAAATTCCAGGACTGATCTGCTTCAGAATGGACTGGTTAGATCTCCTTGCAGTCCAAGGGACTCTCAAGGGTCTTCTCCAACACCACAATTCAAAAGCATCAATTCTTCAGTGCTCAGCCNATGGCATCTGATCCCATCACTTCATGGCAAATAGATGGGGAAACAATGGAAATAGTGAGAGATTTTATTGTTTGGGGCTCCAAAATCACTGCAGATGATGACTGTAGCCATAAAATTAAAATATGCTTGTTTCTTGGAAGAAAAGCTATGACCAACCTAGACAGCCTATTAAAAAGTAGAGACATTACTTTTCCAACAGTCTATTCAAAGCTATGGTTTTCCCAGTAGTCATGTATGGATGTGAGAGTTGGACTATAAGAAAGCTGAGCACTGAAGAACTGATGCTTTTGAACTGGTATTGGAGAAGACTGGAGAGTCCCTTGGACTGCAAGGAGATCCAAACAGTCCATCCTAGAAGAAATCAGTCCTGAATATTCACTGGAAGGACTGATGTTGAGGCTGAAACTCCAATACTTTGGCTGCCTGATGCGAAGAACTGACTCACTGGAAAAGACCCTGATGCTGGGAAAGATTGAAGGTGGAAGGAGAAGGGGATAACAGAGGATGAGTTTGGTTGGATGGCATCACTGACTCAATGGACATGAGTTAGGGTAAGCTCTGGGAGTTGGTGATGGACAGGGAAACCTGGCATGCTGCAGTGATGGGGTCACAAAGAGTTGGACATGACTGACTGAACTGACTGGCTTCCTCATTACGGATATAAATGATTTCATTACTTTTCTGTTTTAATCTTCCTATTAGCTTTATAAATTGTTGATTTGCTGCCTTTGCTGTATATTTGCCTTTACCAATGAAATATTGTCTTTTGTGCTTTTCATATTTCTAGTTTTGACCTTTTTTTTTCCACTTAGAGAAGTATCTTTACCTTATTTCTTATTTAGCTGGTTTAGTGATGCTAAACTCTTTCTAACTTTTGCTTGTCTAAAAAAACTTGATCTCCTTATCAAATCTGAATGAAAGCCTTTCTGGGTAGAGTATTCTTGGTTGTCATTTTTTTCCTTTTATCACTTTATAAAAGTGCTAACACTTTAAAAACGTGGAGTATCTCACCATTCCCTCTGGCCTGCAGTTTCTGTTGATAAGTCTGCATATAGTCTCATGGAAGTTCCCTTGCACATAACTTGTTGCTTTGCCCTTGCAGCTTTTAATATTCTCTCTTTGTTTTTAACTTCTGCCATTTTAATTACAATGTGTCTTGATTTGGTCCTCTTTAGGTTGATTCTGTTTGATACTCTGTGTACTTCGTGGAACTGGATGTCCATTTCCTCTCCTAGGCCAGGGAAGTTATCCACTATAAAGTCTTCAAATATGTCTTGGCCCCCTTTTCTCTCTTTCTTCTCCTTCTGGGATTCTTATAATGTGAATGTTTTGATGCTGTCCCAGAGGTCTCTTAAAGTTTCCTCATTTTTAAAAATCACTGTCCAGTTTCAGTGATTTCCACTAGTGTCTTCCAATTTGCTAATTCACTTCTCTGTATCATCTAATCTACTGTTGATTCCTTCCAGTGTATTTTTAAGTTTCAGTTGTATTCTTCATCCAGATCTGGTTGTTCTTTATATTTTTTTAACTCTTTGTTAAAACTTCCTAACTACTCCCTCTGCTTTTCCATTTTCCCTTCTGAGTTCTGTGAGCATCTTTATCAGATTGGTTGCTTATCTCTATTTCATTTAATTCTTCTTCTAGGGTTCTATCTTCATATTTCTCTGTTGCCTCATTTTGCCCAATGCGATATTTTTATTTCTATGTATTTGGTAGGTTGGTTTATGTTTCTTGATCTTGGAAAATAGGCCTTGTGTAGGAAACATCTTATGGATCCCAGCAATGTACTCTCTTCTTGTCACCAGAGCTATATGCTTTAGGAGAGCCCTCTTTGTGGGCTGCATGGGTCTTTATGTTGTGGTAAGGCTGACTAGTGTGGAAATACTTGGAGATGTGACTGGCCCTTGGTCTGGTTGGTTGGCAGGCTCTGCCTGTGTGGAGTCTAGTGACAGGTGAGACTGGGTCCTGGTGTAGCAGACTGCATGTCCAGAGAAGTCCTTGTGTTGGTGTTGGCTATCAGGTGAGTGGTACCAGGACATAAAGTGACTGGCTATGAAACTCTGGGGATCCTCAGGCTCATGTTGGCCTACTGCTGGGCAGAGCTGGGTCCCCTGGTATCTGGTTGCTGGGCTTGGGGTCCTAGCACTAGTATCAGCCTGCTGGTAGATGAGGTCAACTGTTGACATGGCTGGCTATGTAATCTGGGGTGAGCCAGAGCTGATTGCGGCCTGCTGGTACATGGCACCAGATTGTGCCATGCTGGCTGAGGGGGCAAAATTGTTCTGAGCTTGTGTTTGCCTACTGTTGGGTGTGGCCAGGGTCCAGCATGCTGGTGGGTAATGGGTTTGACTTGGCTGTCTATGACATGTGGTTGTCCGGAGCCTGCTGTCAGCCCGCTGGTGGAGGGGCCAATCTGACAGCTAGCCATGGCGGCCCCTGGGTCCTGGCGCTAGTAGACTCGTTGGTGGATGGGGGTAAGTCCTGGGCTCTCTGGTGGATAGGGCTGAGTCCCAGGTTGGCTAGGTGCTCAGGGAATCCTATAGCAGTTGGCCTGCTGGTGGGTGGGGACCTGGCTTAGGTCATCCCAGGGCTGGTGATGACCAAGTGTTGGGCAGGGCCAGGTCCTAACACTAATAAGCTAGAGGAAAGATTTCAAAATGGTGCTTAACAGCATCAGTGTCTTCATGGTGAAATGAGCTTGAAAAATGGTTGCTGCCAGAGTCTGTGGCCCCAGGGTGAGTTTCAGTTGACTTTTGCCTCTCTAGGAGGCTCTCCAATATTTAACACGTGGGTCTGACACAGGACCTTTTCAACTTACTGCTTTTGCCCTGAGTCTCAGGGTGTGTGAGATTTTGTGTTCATCCTTTAGGAGTGGACTCTCTATTTCCCACACTCCTCTGGCTCTCCTAAAAGTAAGCCTCACCGGTTTTCAAAGACAAATGTTCTGGGGGCCTGTTTTTCTGGTGCACGACTCCTGGTCTTGGGAGCTCATTGTGAGGCTCAGACCTCGTGCTCCTTGGGGAGAATCTTTGTAATTATAATTATCGTCTCATCTGTAAGTTACCTAACTGGACTGCGGATCTTGACTGTACTGTATCTATGCCTCTCCTACCTGTCTTTTACTTAGCTGGTTCTGGTTCTTAGCTGGTTCAGAAGATGTTTTCTGCTAGTCTTCAGGTGACTTTCATGGATAATCTCTCTGTAAATAGCTGTAGCTGTGGTGTGCCTTTGGAAGGAGGTGAGCTCAGGATTTTCCTACTCTGCCCTCTTAGCCACTTCTCTCTCTAGCAGAAGAAAGATTTTCCTTACACGTGGACCAGGGATACTGTGAACTCTTGATCTTGATCTGAATGACTGTAAACTTAGAAAATAATTACAACTGTATCACAGTAGAGCATATATTGTATGTAGAATGGTGACATACTGAAAGATATTTTGTAAGTGAACAGAAGCCAGGAGTTAGAGAGTGGTTAGAAGTGGAAATTTGAGAGTCATCAACAGAGATGCAGAAGATGAATTAATTTAACCAATATACACTGAGCACTTACATATGCTGAGTAATCTTTTTAGGCATATGCATAAAATTTTGAGCATTAGCACATATTACTACCTTTAGAGTTTATATCTAGGCACTAGAGCTTTAGGGACAACAGGAAGACTGATTAGAAGGGATATTCTGATACCAATAAGTAAAAGGGTATGCTTATTCATGTAAATACAACTTTTAAGTTTCCTAGCATTGAATTGTAATTCTGTCATTGAACTGAAATCTGTAACAGCCGTTCAAAAATAGCAATGTCATATCTAAACATTTTGTGGAACCTTAAAAAATATGGCATTTAAATTTAAACATGAACTAAAAAATGAAGCAAGTCCTGTCATAATTTGACAGGCATAATCACTTATCCTTTAAGGCAAACAGTAACCTAATAGTAAGATGCTAATAGTGCCTTGATGCAGGTGTTGCTAATTAGCTATTGGATTAAGCTGAATCGTATTCTCTTCTTTTACCTGTGCATAATGTTTGTGCAGAATGCAAATATGAGCTGTAAGCTGAAGTGTTTTAAGTGCCAGCTATGGCTCATGGATTGACCTTGAAGCAATGAGAATTTTGAATTGGGCAATAATCATGGTTTAATTGTAGCTTGGAGCTTAGTCAGACTCCTGGTTCTCCTCCTGATGGTCAAGGGTTGCTCTCAGATAGGAAGTTTAGTTCATTTGGGCTCTGCTCAAGTGGCTAGGTGAGAAGACAGAGTCATTTCTTATTCTTTTCATATTCATTTCTAGTAGTTGGACTGCTCTGAGAGAAATGGTAGGTAGCAATTACTAGTATAATTATGGATCATACATTTGTTTATTCAGCAAATATTTATTGAGTGCCTACCATGTTCCTGTACTCAGCATATGGTTCAGTTCAGTTCAGTCGCTCAGTTGTGTCCGACTCTGCAACCCCATGAATTGCAGCATGCCAGGCCTCTCTGTACACCACCAACTCCCAGAGTTCACTCAAACTCATGTCCATAGAGTTGGCGATGCCATCCAGCCATCTCATCCTCTGTTGTCCCCTTCTCCTCCTGCCCCCAATCCCTCCCAGCATCAGAGTCTTTTCCAGTGAGTCAACCCTTCGCATGAGGTGGCCAAAGTATTGGAGTTTCAGCTTTAGCATCAGTCCTTCCAATGAACACCCAGGGGTGATCTCCTTCAGAATGGACTGGTTGGATCTCCTTGCAGTCCAAGGGACTCTCAAGAGTCTTCTCCAACACCACAGTTCAAACGCATTAATTCTTCGGTGCTCAGTCTTCTTCACAGTCCAACTCTCACATCCATACATGACCACAGAAAAAACCTTAGCCTTGACTAGATGGACCTTAGTCGGCAAAGTAATGTCTCTGCTTTTGAATATGCTATCTAGGTTGGTTATAACTTTTCTTCCAAGGAGTAAGCGTCTTTTAATTTCATGGCTGCAGTCACCATCTGCAGTGATTTTGGAGCCAAAAAAATAAAGTCTGACACTGTTTCCACTGTTTCCCCACCTATTTTCCATGAAGTAATGGGACCAGATGCCATGATCTTCGTTTTCTGAATGTTGAGCTTTAAGCCAACTTTTTCACTCTCCCCTTTTACTTTCATCAAGAGTGATATAAATGTTTGTTGAATGAAATATAATCACTTGAGAGTTAAAAAAAACCTTCTTGAAATAATTTGTAAATTTTGGACTTACCTTAATGAGGAAATTAATTCTACTTGTGCAATTGAAGTATGGAAGAGATGCTGAAATAGTTTATTTTACTCTCCTACATTTTTTTCAGCCTCCTTTCAGTTGAGAGGGAGAAAATACTAGTCCTGGCTAATGTGATGTATCTCCTTCTGGGTTGAGACTGTGGGAATCCCAGTGAATAAGGAGGGAGGCTATGTCTTCTAGATGATGAAGAACAAGACGGTGGAGCTGTGTGGAAAGAAGCCATTGCTGATTTCTGCTGGACATGTCACCTGTGGAGGAAAGAAACTCTTGTTGTATTAAGAGAACCTGGGAGGTCGGTAAAGGATTTGGGGGTTGTTTTTTTCAGTGTCATGTTATGAAGTCTATCCTGGCTAATAAGAACCATTGTATACTTTGTTTTTTTAAGGATTTCTACACTATATCAAAAAACCACAAAATAAAAAAGGGATCAGTTGATGAATATCTTAGAATTCTTTCCAGAATCTCTGCACCCTCAGCCATGAAGGTTGCCTATCGCCTTGTTCTTCTCTGCTCAGTCTGTAGCTTGTTGAAGGATCATTGGAGATGACTCAAACTCTAGTTTTTAAATCAAACTTGTTCTGCCAAAACCAAGACCCTGAATTTATCCAAATTGTAGAAATATTGTTTGGCCACCCATCCACCAAAATACCTCCCCTTTGGATCAACAGCAGCTTTAATCATTGATTCAGCCCTATCAAATTCTAAAATTGTTCTTACTGCTTCATCATCAGAGGCACCAGGATTCCCAAATATTTTACCACTGTGCCATACTTTTCACACTCTTCCTTGGGTTCAGCTTCCACGTCTTCATCTACCTCTCCTGCACCAATCATGTTCCTTAGTGTTGCGCTGTGCTCAGTCGCCTCCAACTCTTTGTGACCCCATGAACCGCATGCCAGGCTCCTCTGTTCATGGGGATTCTCCAGGCAAGAAAACTGGAATGGGTTGCCATGCCTTCCTCCATGTTCCTTAGTAGGACCACTTTAGTAGAACACAAGTATTTCAGTTAATCGATTTGAGTCTGACTTCCCCGGTGCATCCTTCTGAGTGGTGTCACCCATGACGAGTTTGCCTTCCCGCTTTCTGGTCTTCTCCACTGACAGCATTGTGCTTAGGCCCTGCTCACTCTTCCCAAGAAGCCATACTTCTGCATGGTTTTCTGTGTCATTGTTTGTGCCCGATCCCGCTGTCAACCCACCCCATGTTGGCGAGGAAGGAGTTGCTGGGGCCAGCCGGGGATCTGGGTCTGTCTTGTTGCTCATACACTGGGGGAGAGATAGCAGCTTTGGAAGACTGGGAGCTGTCTTGAATCCTCTTCATAAGGAAAGCCTCGGGATAACTCTTTGTCTTTCTCTACAAGAGAAGCGGGTGGTGCAATGGCGGCTCCGCTCATACTTCTCTCTCACTCATAATATTCATGTTCATCAATATGGATCTCCTAACCTGAAAAACCCACTAGCTTCATGTCTGGCTTTATGCCTGTTTTCTCTCTCTTCCGTCTTTCCACCTCTGGCTGCCTCTGTCGCTCCTCCCTTTGGCCCCTCATTACTTTCTCATAATCGTTAGGAAATGCTGAATCATATTCCTCAACTGTAGGGATCAAAACGTCTCCTGCAGAAAACCCACTGAGGCCCGCGGCTGCGAGTGGTGGGGAGTCCCGGATCTGCTGCTCATCTGAAGAGCCACCTCACCTGAAGTCAATGGATGACTGGGGCAAGGACAGTTCTTTGTATTTTCCCCTGGCTCTTCACCTGAGTGACAGCTGCCTTCTTCATTTGGAGCTGAGTCTGCAGAAGTTTGAAGTTTGGGGACCAACCTTCTGTTCTTTGAGTCACTATTCTCCACTCCCAGGTCTTTGTATACGGACATCTTCTGAGTTTAATGCCCACTGGACGGGTGGACGCTCCTGGCTGCAGCACAGCACTGAGGCCCAGGTACCCTGGACCTGGCAGGCTGGGCGCTCAGAGTCAGCCAGTGTACCTTTTATTGCAGAGAATTTGTTGTTATTGTTGCCACACTGTGTATTGTACCAAAAGACTGTAGATAATTAAATGACCATTGCCAACAGGTAGCTTAGATAAAGGTTAGTATCCTGTACCATAGAATATCAACCAGCCATTTAAAAGAATGTGCTGATATGGAATTCTCTCTCAGATATGTTGTTACCAGAATAAAAGAAGATTCAGAACAGTGTTCACAGTTTCAATTAGTATAAAAAAGAGACTCAATCATCTACTAACATTATCTGCATGCACAAATGAACACATGTGGTCTTTTTTCTTGTATATAAAATTTAACCATTTAAACTGTACTGTTTGGTAGAATGAAATATAATCACATTCTTGTGCAACTGTCACCATCATCCATCTCCTGAACATTTTTCATCTTCTCAGATGGAAGTTTTATACCTATCGGACACTAATTCTTCATTTCCCTCTTACCCCAGCATCTGGTAACTACCGTGCCACTTCCATTGCTATGAGTTTGATT
Source organism: Neotragus pygmaeus (assembly GCA_006410875.1). Classification (NCBI taxonomy): domain Eukaryota; kingdom Metazoa; phylum Chordata; class Mammalia; order Artiodactyla; family Bovidae; genus Neotragus; species Neotragus pygmaeus. The sequence continues at coordinate 1,635,582 of SJYV01019664.1, forward strand.
ACTCTATGTATCTCATATATGTGGAATTATGCAGTATTTTTTCTTTTGTGATTGGCATATTACTTAGCATAATATCTTCAAGGTTCATCCATGTTAAGCATGTGTCAGATTATCTTTCCTTTTTAAAGTTGAATAATATTCCCAACATGTGTATGTATGACATTTTGTTTATCCAATCATCTCTTAGTCAGTACTTAGATTGCTTCCACCATTTTGCCATTGTGAATAATGTTGCTTTGAACACAAGCATACAAATGTCTGTTTAGATCCCTGTTTTCAGGTTGTTCGGGTGTATACCCAGAAGTGGAACTGCTAGGTCATATAGTAATTCTATGTTTACTTTTTAAGGAACCCTTTCTTGTTTTCCATAGCAGTTGCACTATTTATATTCTTACTAGCAAGTGTTCTGATTTTTCGACATCCTCACCAGCACTTGTTATTTTCTGTTTTTTCTTTTGATGATAGGCCTCCTAATGGGTGTGAAGTGGTATCTTGTGATTTTCATTTGCATTTCTCTAGATTATAAATTGAGACAATTTAAAAGCTATGCATGATGATAAGAAGTCTTCCCTGTGTATTTTATTAAGCTATGGAGCAATAAAATTTTTGTTATTCTCTTAATTATTTTTTTTTGAAGATAAACCAGAAAAACTGAACTTTAAAAAATTACATTTCCGATGTATGGCAAAGCCAATAGAGTATTGTAAAGTCAAATTTAAAAAAAATTACATTTTCTCTCTAAAAAAATCTTTTCAACTTTACTGAGGCATAATTGTAAAAAAATATATATATTTAAGGTATTCAACATGGTTTCATATAAATATACATTGTGAAATACTCACCACAATTAAGCTAATTAGTATTTATTATCTCATATAGTTGTTTTTTTCATCCCTCCACCCTTCTTCTGTCTGGTAACCACTGGTTTGTTCTCTGTATCTATGATTCTGTTTCTGTTTAGTTATGTTTGTTTATTTTTGTTTTTAGGATTCCACAAATAAGTGAAATCATATGGTATTTGTCTTTCTCTGACTTATTTTACTTAGTATAATACATTCTAGATCCATCCATGTTGTTGCAAATGGCAAGATTTCATTCTTTTCAGTGACTAAGTAACATTCTATCCTATATCTATATCAACCACATCTTCTTTACCCATTCATCTATCAATGGACATTGAGATTGCTCCCATATCATGGTTATTGTAAATAATGTAATGAACATGGGTGCATGTATATTTTTCAAATTAGTGTTTTCATTTTCCTTAAAAAAAAAAAAACTTAGAAATGGATCATGTAGTTCTACTTTTCTGTTTTTGAGGAGCTTCTATACTGTTTTCCATAGTAGATATACCAATTTACATTCCCACCAACAGGGCAGGAAGGTTCCCCTTTTCCAAGGCAATATACAGAGTCAGTGCAAGTCCTTATCAAAATACCAATGGCATTTTCACAGCTTAGAACAAATAATTTTAAAATTTGTATGGAAACACAAAATACCCTGAACACTGTAATTAATCTTTAGAAAGAAGTATGAGATAGGAAGTATTGAACTCCCTGATTTCAAACTAAACTGCAAAGCTAGAGTAATCAAAATAGTGTAGTACTGGCACAAATGCAGACACATAGATCAAAGGTAAGGAATAGAGTGCAGAAATAAACCCACATTTATATGATCAATTAATCTATGACAAAGGAGCCAAGAATATACAGAGGGGAAAAGACAGCCTCTTCGTAAATGATGTTGGGAAAACTGAACTGCATGCAAAAAATCAAATTGGCTACTTTCTAGCATCATGTACAAAAATAAATTTAAAATAGCTTAGAGACTTAAATATAAGACCTGAAGCCATGAAATTCCCAGAATAAAACACAGGCAATAAGGTCTTTAACACTGGTCTTAGCAATATTTTTTGGATATATCTCCTCAAACAGAGGAAACAAAAACAAAAATAAACAAATGGGACTACATCAAACTAACAAGCTTTTGCACAGTGAAAAAGAAACCACCAATAAATGAAAACTTTAGATGAGAGAAAATATTTGCAAATAATATATTTGATAAGAGATCAATATCCAAATTCACAAAGAACTCATATAACTCAGAATCAAAAGACCAAATAACCCAACTAAACAATGGTTAGAGGACGTGACTAAGACATTTTTCCAAAGAAGACATGCAGATGGCCAAAAGGCACACACAAAAAATGCTTACCATCACTAAATATCAGGGAAATATAAATCAAAATCACAGAGATAACACCTCACTCCTGTCAAATTAGCTATCATCAGAAAGATAACAAATTACCTTTTCTTTTTCACCTTCTTCAGATGCAGAATAATGGCTGCTATTTAAATAATTCTGTTTTTTGCAATTTTGACCCATGAAGTTTCTCTCTCACATTTTCCTTAACATTTGCTGCTGCTGCTGCTGCGTCGCTTCAGTCGTGTCCAACTCTGTGCAACCCCATAGACAGCAGTCCACCAGGCTCCCCCTGTCCCTGGGATTCTCCAGGCAAGAACACTGGAGTGGGTTGCCATTTCCTTCTCCAATGCATGAAAGTGAAAAGGGAAAGTGAAGTTGCTCAGTCGTGGCCAACTCTTAGTGACTCCATGGACTGCAGCCCACCAGACTCCTCCGTCCATGGGATTTTCCAGGCAAGAGTACTGAAGTGGGTTGCCATTAACATTTGGCTGGTACCATTATGTAGTGGTTAAAAATATAACTTAACTAGTGTCAGGCTACTTGAGTTCAAAGTCTGGCTCTGCTACTTACTAGCTATGTGACTTTGACAAGTTACATAACCTTTCTATGCTTCAGTTTACTCTTCTGTAAAATAGGAATAACACCCTGCTTATTTAACTTATATGCAGAGTACATCATGAGAAATGCTGGGGTGGAAGAAACACAAGCTGGAATCAAGATTGCTGGGAGAAATATCAATAACTTCGGGTATGCAGATGACACCACCTTTATGGCAGAGAGAGAAGAGGAACTAAAAAGACTCTTGTTGAAAGTGAAAGAGGAAAGTGGAAAAGTTGGCTTAAAGCTCAACATTCAGAAAACGAAGATCATGGCATCTGGTCCCATCACTCCATGGGAAAGAGATGGGGAAGCAGTGGAAACAGTGTCAGACTTTATTTTGGGGGGCTCCAAAATCACTGCAGATGGTGATTTCAGCCATGAAATTAAAAGATGCTTACTCCGTGGAAGAAAAATTATGACCAACCTAGATAGCATATTCAAAATCAGAGACATTACTTTGCCAACAAAGGTCCATCTAATCAAGGCTATGGTTTTTCCAGTGGTCATGTATGGATGGGAGAGTTAGACTGTGAAGAAAGCTGAGTGCCGAAGAATTGATGCTTTTGAACTGTGGTGTTGGAGAAGACTCTTGAGAGTCCCTTGGACTGCAAGGAGATTCAACCAGTCCACTCTGAAGGAGATCAGCCCTGGATGTTCATTGGAAGGACTGATGCTAAAGCTGAAGCTCCAGTACTTTGACCACCTCAAGGGAAGAGTTGACTCATTGGAAAAGACCCTGATGCTGGGAGGGATTGAGGGCAGGGGGAGAAGGGGACGACAGAAGATGAGATGGCTGGATGGCATCACTGACTCAATGGACGTGAGTTTGAGTGAACTCCAGGAGTTGGTGATGGACAGGGAGGCCTGGTGTACTGTGGTTCATGGGGTCGCAGGGTCAGACACCACTGAGTGACTGAACTGAACTGAACTGGCACCTAACTCAGAGAAGTATTATGAATATTAAAAAAATATATATGTAAATCACTTGGAACAATTCTTGGAATATAGTAAATATTGAATGTATTAGTCATTATTACAGTTAAGATTAAATATGAATCATTTGGTACTAGTGCAGCATATATTTACATGTATTTGGAAAAATGTTGACACTGTTATTTAGATCTCAAGCAAGGAAGTAAAATAGTTTATTCATTATGGCCTCTGGAGAAGAGTTTATGGCTTCGAATGAAAGGATTTATCTGGCTTGTGTTAGTCAATAAAAAGTAGCTGAAAGTCACCTTTAGGACTTCTCTTAAAAGTAACTAATCTTTTGATACCATGGGGCCTTGAATCAATGGTTGCAGATCAATATTTTCTATACACAATTATTGTTTCCTTTCACCTTCTACACGATGGGCTGAAAATCAGCACACTGTAGACCGAGAAAATCAATGGGGAACATTTGTGATTTAGAGAACACTGGATAGGAGATGTATGTCCTTTTGGAAAACACATACAAAGGAAATTATGTAAGCACTTTCTCAGAGGAATCCTAGGTAATTACTGGGTGAATTTGTGATCCAACAGGTTTCTCCTCAATTACACCTAGAGAACACATCAATTCATTTACCTTGCGGTAAACAATCTACCTCAGGCATCCAAATAAAGACACCAAGATTGTCCCTTTTAGAGTAATTGGGTCTGGTGGACCCAAACTCAGGATTTACAAATGGTTTCTCATTTCTGGCCTATTTGGTCTTGATTTTTAGGGGCAATTACCACTTACTGGTTTGAAGGGAATCTTATTTTCAGCAGTCTCAAGGAAACACGTTTGAATGGTTTTGAGCTTTTTGTGTTAGTGGAACCAGATGAATCGCTTTAAAAGCTAATCCGTGTTGTGAATTATGTCTTTTTTAACAACATGTGAGTACATGCCCCTCTGGGGCAATTAAAAAAGCTGTACCATGGTTTTAAAGTCAGGACCTCAAGAGTGTTGGATGGCTCTTGTACTGGGAGTTAGCTCTGCAATAGCTTTCAAGAAATAAACACATTTCTGTGGTTTGGATCGGGAATGGACTTTAATGTTGTACTCTGAATATCCACATGCTGTTTACTGGATGCAGTCTGTGGTGGGATAGACATGCTGTGAGTTTTTCTCATGTGGGTGANTAGCTCTGCAATAGCTTTCAAGAAATAAACACATTTCTGTGGTTTGGATCGGGAATGGACTTTAATGTTGTACTCTGAATATCCACATGCTGTTTACTGGATGCAGTCTGTGGTGGGATAGACATGCTGTGAGTTTTTCTCATGTGGGTGACCACTTCCTTCAAACAGGAAAAAGGCTGAGAGGAAGAATTTGTATTTTTATTTTATGAATCTACTAGAATGTTCACAATGGGTTGATTATATTATTATTTGCAAAATTCAGTTCAGTTCAGTCGCTCATTCGTGTCCGACTCTTTGCGACCCCATGAATTGCAACACGCCAGGCCTCCCTGTTCATCACCATCTCTTGGAGCTCACTCAGACTCGCGTCCATCGAGTCCGTGATGCCATCCAGCCATCTCATCCTCGGTCGTCCCCTTCTTCTCCNTTTAAAGTTATAAGATCGGATGAGATGAGCAAGGAGATCCCAGGACAGATCTCTGGGAAATGAAGAGGAAGTATCAAAAAAGACCGAGAAAGATAAACTAGATAAAAGGTGAGCCAAAAGAAAGTGCTATTTCAGAAATCAGGGGAAGAAAGTATTTTGAAAAGAAGGAAATAGCCAACTGTGTCTAAAAGTTTTAGTAGAGGAAAAAGTGAAGTTCTGTATTACAGGTTGTCCATTTCCAACTCTGCACCATGTAAAGCTAGAACTACATTTTTCCAAATCCCTTTCCCTGTAAGGAGAGAGTTGGGCAAGAGAGAAACTTTTATAAAGATTTCAAACGTGAAAGCAAGAGCCGTTACTCACAGGAAGTCAGGGGGCGACCCGGGCCGGCCCAGCAGGTTTCTCTAGAGCTCCCCCTGCTGGTTCTGATGGCCGCAAGCCCTCAGGCTTCCCCCTGTGTGTCGCTCTGCCGCTTCCCTTCCACTGCTTTAGTTTGTCAAGGTTGTTAGTCTCTCTTTTTCTTCTTTTTCAGCTGCAGACTTTAATTCCTATGAAAAACTCCTTATTTCTTAAAATTTGTAGTGGCTCTGTTTTCTGACCAAACCCAGACTGATAAATCCTGCTTGGATCTTTATGGAGTCACTTCAAATATGTTAGCTACTTCTTGGGACTAATTAAAAAGGAGTGCGGCCCCTGAAGGGCTTTTGTAAATTCTTCTTTTATGTTGCTCCCTGAACTTCTGAAATAGGTCAAGGAAGAGCATTAATTAAGTAAACCTGAAGGCTACATGCACAATAATTTCTGTTAGAGGAAGAGGTCTCCCTGCCCTGGAGAATTCACTCATTTCCCTCGACTCTTCTGTGCTGGACCTGCCAGCAACATGCCCTGAATTTGATTTGATCATCTCCTCACTGTCAAGTAAATGCCTGAAAAGTTTAGGTTCCTCTTCTCATTAATATCACATATATATTTTTTCTATCAGAAAGTTAAAACACACTTGGACTATTAAATCTCCTTTGTGCTGTTCAAACAAAGTGCAGAAAGTGAATTTTCCTTCCTCTCATCAGCATGATAAATCACAAAGTCCCACTATGATATTGTGTTTTATAAGAAATGTATATTTGGTCATTCAGATAAATATATTTTTCATACATATTTGATCTTCATCCACAGCCCCTCAAACCCTTGGATTTCCTAAATATTGAGAGTGACTAAAGTATCTTTCATTTTGTGAATGAAGTGACCTCTGGCAGTACCTGAGGATGGAGGCTATTTGCCGTGGGATCTTCCCCACCCAGATATTGAACCGAACTCATGTTCCCTGTATCTCCTACACTGGCAGGCAGATTCTTTACCACTATGCCACCTGGGAAGCCCTAGTCCCTTACTAAGTGACATATTGTTTTAAAATATTTTCCTATTAAATACAATACTAGAATGAATGATCTTTGTATTATTTGGAAAGGCAATCCATTTATCTTGCATTTCAAACAGAAGGAATTCAACACAGAACACTGGTTAGAAAGGTCTTAGAAAGATTGGAATAGCGAAAGTTAGAAGATTTAGAGGACTCTGGAAAACAATGGAAGACAGTGTGACAATCTGAGATCAGCAGGCACCTGAATAGCCCTGGAGTTGAGACCCACACCAGCAGCTGTTCTGTTGGAGACTGCTGCTGACCAATTGCTGCTGAATCTGTGCACCTAGGCCAGCACTGAAATGGCTGAAAAGAGGCTTCTTAGGATACTAAGTCTGGAATTCTGCTGCCATGACAGTATCTGCCTGCCACCAGGAATAACTACCATGTTGCCAGAGCCAGAAGTAGAAAGTTTGCCTTTTTTTTCTCTGACCTTTTCAGTACCTTCCAGAGTCTCTTACTGACAGAACCAAATGGGAAGCCAGCTAAAAAGGAAGGCTGGAAAATGCAGCTTGCACACTGCCCGTCTCAGGAACCAGAACATATGGTAGAAGGTGGGTGAGGGTCTGNTTTTCTCTGACCTTTTCAGTACCTTCCAGAGTCTCTTACTGACAGAACCAAATGGGAAGCCAGCTAAAAAGGAAGGCTGGAAAATGCAGCTTGCACACTGCCCGTCTCAGGAACCAGAACATATGGTAGAAGGTGGGTGAGGGTCTGAGAGTAACTAGCGCAGTCTACGCCTTAGATTCTCAGCCCTCACAAAGGTCCTTCCACCCAAATTTTACCTTTTGTGAATAAATTTATAGAACAAATTCCTCAAGTGGAATTGTCCAGCCAATGGGAAGCACACTTTGAAAATCTGAAAGATAGAACCGAATTACTCTCCTTAGAGGAGTATTTGAGAGTACTTATTTTCCCATGCCCTTACCAAATCCATGTACTTGTCCCTTTGGAAGAAATGGTCAGTCTCTAAATCCATATCAGTCATACACCAAAGCCTTTGTTCTCAGGAAATACCATGCTTGTCACCCATAAGAAAATCATTCTTAAAAATGCCTGAAATCCACCTAATTAGAGACTTGTGGTTAATAATATGAAAATAAATACACACTTGGAAGGGTTAAGGCTATCTATCACTCATTCACACAGTCCTTTCAATTAGTTCAACAGCTTGCTTTCTTAAATGGAGGTAGGAAGACTGCAAAGGTATTCATATACACGGCTAAAAGGTTTTACAACCAATATGGGAAGGGAGTTCCCACTCCAGCAAGCAGTTCTCTGGCAGCAGCTGAGTGTCCTACAATTGTTTGATTCTGACACTATCATCTGGGAGATAGAGTCAGATCCAACAGAATAAGGGCTTAGTCTTATAGCGGCCCTCTCCCCTGCCCCCTCTTCCCTTACCAATTCCCCTTTGGAGGCCAGTAGCAACTCTGGATTTTCACCTGTGCTTCTGACAGACTAGCTGCACATCCAAGGTTCCAATGGTCATCCCCCACTTTGTGTCAGTTTATTTGCGGGAGTGGCCCTCTGAATTCAGAGAACATTTCACTTACTAGATATGGAAGAAATCCATAGGGTGAGGTGTGGGGAAATGTCTTGGATTTTCCATGCCCTCTCCAGGAGTGCTACTCTTCCCAATAACTGTGTGTACACCAGTGCCAAACCTCTCCAAATCCTGTCTTTTCTGTGTTTTTATTTTTTTTTAATTTTAATGGAGGCTTTATTATAATACATAAGCATGATTGATTGAATTTAAACTCTAGCCCCTCCCCCTTCCTGAAGGTCTCATGAAGTGAAGTCGCTCAGTTGTGTCCGACTCTTTGCAATCTCATGGATTGTGGCCTACCAGGCTCCTCTGTCCATGGGATTTTCCAGGCAATAGTACTGGAGTGGATTGCCATTTCCTTCTCCAGGGGATCTTCCCGACCCAGGGATTGAACCTGGGTCTCCTGTATTGTAGACAGACGCTTTACCATCTGAGCCACCAGGGAAGTCCTGTCTCATAGTGGGACTGAAAGTGCCAACTCTCTAATCACCTGGCTTGTTCTCTTGGCAACCAGTCTCCATCCTTAGGTGGGATCCTGTGCTGTGCTGCACTAAATCGCTCAGTTGGGTCTCACTCTTTGCGACCCTGAACTGTAGCCCAGCAGGCCCCTCTGTACATGGGATTCTCCTGGCAAGAATACTGGAGTAGGTTGCCATGCCCTTCTCCAGGGGATCTTCCCAACCCAGGGACTGAACCTGTGCCTCTAGAGTCTCCTGGCAGGCAGGTTCCTTATCACTAGCACCACCTAGGAAGCTCTAGCTGGGGTCCAAAAGACACCTAATTAACACAAGAGACACCTTAATTCCCCTCACCTCTTAGGAAATTACAAGGTTTTTAGAAGCTCTAAAGTGCCAGAAATGGGAATGAAGACCAATATATTATCTTATTATAAATCACAATTTCGCATTTGTCTAAGACTGATTCTGCAGTGACTGGAAGTGGGGAGTAGTTCTTTAGAGGTGGATAAGAGGCTGGATGTCATCTAATCAAAAGCTTTATTGTGCTGATGAAGAAAGAGGCCTGGAGAGGTGAAATCACTGGTGAACAGAAGCATAGTTGGAGCCAAAGGAGGCTGGGGAGGACTAGACTCCGTGTAGATGGATGAAGCATGTCACATGTTTAGGGAACCAACACGTATTTTCTTGTGGAAGATGAAATATTTAACAAAAATATTTATTATTCATTGTGAGAAAAATAAAGACTGTTGGATTTAGTTTATGACTTAGTATTGTTTTAATTTTTAATTACATATTGGTGAAGGGGTAGCATTCACTATTTATGGTCTCTGTAGGTCCTATTTCAGTCTGAAATATAGGTCTCTTGGGTCTTAGTTCCTAGTGCCTCCACCATGTTCCTCCTCAACGTGCTGTCTCTGAGCATCCCGAGAAATGATGATCTATCAGAAAAAATGACATTTCTAGCACTTCTGTATTTATTTTGATTTTAAGTGAAATGAGCAATGAAATCCATGCATCATGTATAATTTATTTAAAACAAAGTTTCAGAATTCTAAATATTCAGTTGGGTTAAAAACATCATATATTTCAAATATGAAATTATAAACCTAGAAACCCTCAAGTAACATATGCATTTGTGAAAATAAATAGGCATTAAATAATATAAATTATTAAAAGATGAAATATATAAAATAATGCTTTATTTAAATGGGCTTTATATAAAAGGAAGAAAATTAAATTAGTCAGAAAATAGAAAATCAAATATCTAGTATAATATATAGTTCTTTTAAGAAGCACCAGCTTAAAAGAAATGAGGTCAACAGTATCATTATTCAGTAGCAAGTCTTTTTATACAAATTTTTCCAGCTGCTGCTGCTGCTCTTTCATGATTTTGTACATGTCAGAAGTGGAGAAGCAAGCTGGAAGCTAAACCCAGACATTTACTTCTTTTGACTCTTTTATCTTCAAATAATCCTATCTCTTTGAGCAGTACTTTTTGAAAATTTTTGAGAGTGACAATCTTTTTGTTATGGTAAGCTGCAATATTTTGTTTGGAAGAAAGCATTTCGGGTTTGTCTTTGTCTTTCTTAGTGTCTTGGAGACTGAGGTGGAGGGATCTTTATCAGTTTCAGTACTGACAGATTCATATTTCACTTGTTTAGAAAATCTTTGAATTGGAAGAAGACTAATCCTTTCTGTGGAAACTGCAATGATACATTTGCTTGCTTATCATACCCTGTTGGGTGTGGTCTTGCCCAGGTTTTAAAAACAAGCACATATTTGTCTTGTGGCACAAACTGAGCAACTGAGTCGCTGATTTTTGAATACGTAAAGGATTCAGATTTCATATTTTTTCAAATATTGGAACAATGATATCATCCAGAACTAAATGTGCATTTTAGTACTTAAAAATAGCGTAAATGGAAATGGTGTCACAATGCCGCTTTTTGATCCTTTTCCTGCCCCTTTTTAGCTTTCTGTTTCCTGGGCTTGTGATTCCGGTTTGTATAATTATGTATTAATGTCAAGTGTGTGATAAACTATGCAGACTTGTGAGCTGGCTTGAGAACTTACCCACTTTTTTAGTTCTTTGAGGAGATATTTTCTTACCTTCAAGCAACTGCCATAAAAATGGACTTCTGCAACATGTCTATTACCTAATTTAATATGCAGTTCTTATCTATATTATAACCAAGAGGTTTGACAGAAAGTTAGTGAACAAGAATGAGAAAGCTAAGTTGCAACACCCAAATTGATAGCCCTCAGAGGAAGCTTATTTGAGTGGGTGTATTCTGCTAAGTGATGGTGCTATTTGATAAAACTCATGAAGCCAGCCAGGCACATTGCATAAACATGGCCTTGGCTGTGAGCAAACTGCACGTACAAGGAATGATATTCCCTAGTCATACCCATGTCGGTGTACCTTTTCTTGAGTTTCCTGTTTCCTAAGTGATGTGTGAAATTGCTTTATTTAAGGTAAAAAATAGTCAACTAGCAGGAGTTTCTTATGGCTCAATCTATAATTTGTTTCATGAATACTATTTTTAGCATCTCGTTCTCTCCCAGTATTTTGGGTAATATTTATAATAAAAATAAGCATTGTTTATCTCTTACTGTCACTCCCATCTCGTTATAGGGATAGAAATTTAATTGATAAAAGTCAAGATCTGGAATTAGATGTTGGCAGGAGGTGTCAAAAGAGGCTGCCTTTGTGAGGAGGTTTCTGCTGTGTTCCCAATCTAGAATTTTACGGCTGGCTATACATTAGGTAAGGGTTTCAAGACATCTGTGGCTGTCCTTGACATCCTGTTTACCATTTTCCCCAGTCATATTACACAAGCCCCAAATCATCAAAGTTAGAGACCAATATCTAGTTCTATCTGGGGCATATTTCATCTGGAGAAGGAAATGGCAACCCACTCCAGTATTCTTGCCTAGAGAATCCCATGGACAGAGGAGCCTGGCGGGCTACAGTCCATGGGGTCGCCAGAGTCGTACATGACTTAGTGACTACACCACCACCACCATCACCACTGGGGCATATTCATCTATCGTTGAAAAAATCCCATGGACCACTGTTAGGTCTGAAAATAGGCTTCATTAAAAGAGAATTACATTCTGAGTCCAATAAGAAAAGATCAGTAAACTCGATGCAAAATTTCACAAGGAACTCTGCTCAATGTTATGTGGCAGCCTGAATGGAAGGAATTGGGGGAGAATGGATACAAATATATGTACGGCTAAGTCCCTTAGCTGTTCACCTGAAATTATCCCAACATTGTTAATCGGCTATACTCCAGTACAAAATTAAAAAGTTAAAAAATTTTCAGCTATTTTAAGGAAGGAATAATAGTTTTGAAACATTCTTTTAATTCTAATATGTTATTTTCAAAATATTTATCTTAGTAACTCAAAAGGTGCTGTTTCATAACATTGTTTGAATATATTTTTCCCTGCGCAATATTTCCCTTTGTGTGTGGCATTAACTTTGTAGTATTTAAAATAAAGGCAAGAACTGTAATTAAGTTCTGATGCTTTATTAAAAAATGTATGCTGTGGTTCTATGACATGCATAAACTAGGTTTTAAACTTCAAATCTCATTTTTGTCTGAGACCCTTATCTAGAATATCAAACAAAAATAAAATGGTAGTGAATAATAAAAAATTCAACGACAAACAAATGCCATGGATTCGTTTATATTAGAGAAAATTTCTTTCCAGAACGTAGTCACGGTGCCATTGGAAGAAACGCTTTCAGGACACAGCAGTCATTTCTTCCCAATGTCAGTTCTTCGCCTAGACAGACAGCAGATGGCGCTGCGCTTCCCCTTTGCCTGCCTTTAGGGATGGGACCAGAACCCAGTTTCGGCAGAGCTGAGCTGAAGATCGTAAACATATTCAGAACTGGGTGAACAAACGAAATTACGCATTTAGCATCATAATTCACCTCACTTTATACTGATCTGTGCTCTCAAGGACATAGTTTTCCTTATCTTTGATCTAGGGGGCTTAATGCATTGTATTAACAGGGCTCATCACCGCTAAGAGAACTGGCTGCTTGTCAGGAAAAAGGACCCGATTGTTGAGGTGGGAGATTGAAAGTCTGTTCTCAGCAACACCCAACGAACACCAAGAAAAGGATGCTGTCTTCTTCCTTGTCACCAATTTGCATTTATTAAGGGTCCCTTGGTGCTTGGTGGTGACTTGTAACTTAGAGAAGTTTGTGGTTAGGGTGGTGACCCATAGACATTTAGTCAAAATGATTTTCTGCCCGTTGATACTAGACAACCAGCTCCGTTTTGCAGTGTTCCAGCATTACTGTGCTGCTGCTGCTGCCGCCGCTAAGTCGCTTCAGTCGTGTCTGACTCTGTGTGACCCCATAGATGGCAGCCCCCCAGGCTCCAGCATCCCTGGGATTCTCCAGGTAAGATGGAGTGGGTTGCCATTTCCTTCTCCAATGCACGAAAGTGAAAAGTGAAAGTGAAGACATTTAGTTGTATCCGACTCTTAGCAACCCCATGGACTGCAGCCTACCAGGCTCTTCCATCCATGGGATTCTCCAGGCAAGAGTACTGGAGTGGGGTGCCATTGCCTTCTCCGATTACTGTGCTAATTACTGTGCTAATGCTCATCAGCAATCTCTCCTCTCTTTAGTCTTTTGGTCTATGTCTATTTCTTCTTCTGGGTTTGTTTCTTTAGTTAAATTTCACTGATTGACCTTGGCAAACAAGTATGATTAGCTGTGTTTCCTTAAATAATTGAATGAAAATGATTTTGTGGGAAAATGATAACAGTTCAGTATCATAATCATGTAATTTTCAACTAGGTAAGATCTTAAGAGATTATGTCACCTAACTGGCTAAATAATATGGTTAGAGAGTGATGCTTAGACGTGTACAAGGGTTCTCTCAAGAGCCTCTAGACTCAGAGTGAGAACTTTGACCCATGGTTCTTAAGCAGTGTAACAAGCCACTTTTTAAAATGCTCTATTGCGTTTTTTTAAATTAATTAATTAATTAATTTATTTTTTAATTTAACTTTACAATACTCTATTGGGTTTGCCATACATCGACATGAATCCACCACAGGTGTACACAAGCTCCCAATCCCGAATCCCCCTCCCACCTCCCACCCCACAACGTCTTTCTGGATCATCCCCGTACACCAGCCCCAAGCATCCTGCATCCTGTATCAAACATAGACTGGTCAGGTTCAGATCAGAAACGTCAAAGTTAATTTCCGTCGCTGACACACTGATCATGGATGGGTTTTGGCAGGTCACATTCATCACACGCAGCCTACTTGCAAAGGCTTCTCCTGTTTCCTGGCCACAGCCAATGGTCAGTTCTTTGCTCCTGTTCGTTTTGCAAGTGCATAGGCTGCTGAGAGCCCCATTGTGTTGGCGTTTGTCAGTGGTCTTCTATAGGCTATCAGGTTGTTGGGAACAGACTTTTCATCTCACTTCTGTTTGTCTCGTTCCCTGTGATTTGCATAGTGCCTGACACCTCTTAAGGATTCAAATAGGCTGGTGGAGTAAAGAATGAAATTTTTGTGGAGACTACCTTGAAAATGGCAAACTCGAGGGCTATGAGAAAACCTCCCCCGGCTCTGAACATAGAGACATACTGGATTTGATGTAAGAGAAATGAAATCAAAGAAATGAAATCTGAGATCAAGAAAAAAAAATCCTCAAATACTAAAAATAAGCAAAGCCAAAAGTCTGCAGAGAAAGAAGAACAGGACGTGTAATAGATATATTCAACTAGATGAATATTAAGTGAGTTTATATGCATAGACTCTTTGATGACAAAGAATGCTTAAACTGAGTTACTTTTTATACGATGAGGAAAGGCCCTGGCACCTGGGTGCAAAAACTTGCTTAGTTATTGTGTGCCTTCCCTTTCTTTCGTGTGTCTCCAAAGAGCCATACTAGTTGTTTCAGTGTCACACACTTAGGATAGTAATTGGACATGACATAGAGACTGAATGACAATACAACAAATATGACATTCTGGAAAAGATGGAAGTATAGGGACAGTAAATAGATCAGTGGTTGTCAGGGAATATGGGTAGATGAGAAGGCAGAGTACAGAGAATTTTTAGGGTAGTAAAAATACTCTGCAGCATACCATAATTGCGAATACATGTCATTATACATTTGTCCCAAGAATGCATAGCACCTTATGGTAACTATGGACTTCGGGTGATTATGATGTGTCCATGTAGTTTCATCCATTGTAACAAATGTACCACCCTGGTGAAGGATGTAGATAAGCATGGAGGTGATACATGTGTAGGGGTGGGTATGTATGTGAAATCTTTATACCTTCCTGGTAATTCTGCTGTGAACTTTAAACTGTTCTAAAAAATTCCCTTAATTTAAAAACAAGTAGTCAACATGAACATGACTGTGTAGCCTCATTTCCTACAGTGAGCAGGAATAAGAAACTTATAGTTATTATTGGGGCTTCTTCCAACTCCTTTGCATTGTGTGAGAACCCAGGAGGCTTAAGCATGCCTAGCTTTCTGGGAAGGACCATGCAGAATCAGTCCAGTGTGCTCACAGCTGGCAATTGCGCTGTCCAAGCCGTGTGCTTTGGAGGCAGGCAGCTCTGAGGCTTCTGGACCAGGCCCGGGAACAAGCACCTTGCCCATGTCTGAGCGCTACACTCCGAGAGGCCTGATCTGCCTGAGTCTTAACCACTTGATCCCCTCTTTCCCTGTAGAACAAATGCAGAGAGAAAAAACTCAATGTATTATCATAAGATATTATCTTACTCCACCACAAGTTGGGGGTAAGCTCATCTCTTCTGTCTCCCCCTGTCTCTGGGATGTAGACAAGATTGGATGAGGTGGGATCTGTGAAAGCACTTTCACAACTACGATGCTGAGCAGTGGAGGAGCCGCAGCTCTGCGGAAGGTGCCGTGAGGGGCCAGATACTGTCCCACTGGGGTTTTCCTCCAATACCTCACACGTGGTTGTTTTCTTGGGTTGAACAAGAGAAGAACTAGCCAGGTTCATCTGTACTTAGGAGTTTGTTGTCCCCAGATACAAACCTTCAAGTCTTAGAATCATGTTCAGTAAGATGAGATGCTCCATGAAAGCATCTGAGGACCGAGATGAACTGAGTGAACAGCTTGGTCCCACCTTCAATCATTTGCTTCTTCCACTGTGTGTTCGCATTGAAAAAATGAGTCAGAGATGTTTCCTGCACTTGGTAAATTATTCCTCCTTGGCTTTTCCTTCTAGCTGTATCTTTCTCTCTTCTTCTTCTTCTTCTTTTTTTTTTTTCTATTTAAGTTCAAGTTTAATCTGATTATGATGCCACTGACTATTAAAGAGAATCACAAGATTTGAAATTACGAGCCATGGGTTCAGTTTGCAGGCCGGCTATATGTGTGTGATCGAGGCAAATCGCTTTCTCTGTGTCATTTTGGATAACAATGAGGTTAAAATTCAGAAAAGACAGGAAATGAGGTCATGGAAGCACATTGTGAACGTAACATGCTTGACAGAAATTAGTTATTGTGGCTGACTGTGATTTTTATCATTATTTTGGACTTGTCTTTGATAGCCTGTGACCACTGTTCAAGCAGCAGTTTGTTAGATTGTCTTTTGTCCCTTATCCAAGAATGTTATGATTATAAAAAACAAACCAGCTCTGAAGTCCATGGAAAGGCTTTTCCTGAAGTGAAGTTCATATTTTGAGTTCCTTATAGAGACTGGGGACCCTGCTAAGAAAGGGGTTCAGAGGCCTCTTTAAAACTCTCCCAGGAGCTAGACCTCCCTGGGCTGTCTCCCACTGAGGAAGAGGGGCTTCGACAGAGGTCCAGGGCCAAAGGAGTTCCCAGGAATGCAGCTGGGCTGCAAGGCTCCAGGGAAGGCCTTTCTGAGTGGATGTGGGGCCAGAAGTTTACATGGTTGGAAGTTCTCCTCTGCCTGGATGGTTTCTTCTCCCTGTTAGCCCAGGAGGCTGGTGTCACGTGACAGGCTTGAGCCACTTCCAATTTGCTGCAGGTGACTTGGAGGGACTCCTGCCCTCTGTTGCGTAGGGGCTGGATAACCACGGAATTTATCCTCCCTACCTGGGCGTGTGGGCTTCCCTTGTGGTTCAGCTGGTAAAGAATCTGCTGCAATGCAGGAGACCTGGGTTCAACCCCGGGGTTGGGAAGATCCCCTGGAGAAGGGAATGGCTACCCACTCCAATATTCTGGCCTGGAGAATTCCATGGACCTGGGTGTGTAGGGAGGGCATCTTATAATAATTATACTAATCTTATACTAATAATTTTGTCAAGATGATCTAGCAGTGGGGCTTAGGGAAGGCTTTTCTCTTCTTCAGCATCCCTTTTCTGAATGCCTTCTTTCCACAAAGTGGTGAAACTTCAAGACCAGAGATCAGAGGGTGGACCCAAGAGAGGGGCCATGGAGGTCTCCCAGCTTCAGCTTTTGGTCCAAGTACACCAGGATTAGGCTTCCACATAAGCTCATGGCAAGGACTGAGAGTGACCAGCAGTGGACATGTAACTAGCCCTATCTACCTCAGGGGCCCATCTGAAGCTAGAGGCTGGCCTATGGTCGGATGGGCATCAGACATCCCCATTACCATTCCGTGTATCACAAACTTTCCTGGGGACACAAAATGAACAATAATCATAAGAGCTAATGACACCACCCTTATGGCAGAAAGTGAAGAGGAACTAAAAAGCCTCTTGATGAAAGTGAAAGTGGAGAGTGAAAAAGTTGGCTTAAAGCTCAACATTCAGAAAACGAAGATCATGGCATCCGGTCCCGTCACTTCATGGGAAATAGATGGGGAAACAGTGGAACAGTGTCAGACTTTATTTTTGGGGGGCTCCAAAATCACTGCAGATGGTGACTGCAGCCATGAAATTAAAAGACACTTACTCCTTGGAAGGAAAGTTATGANAAAATATATTTTAATTTGAATTAGCCACCTGGCGTTTAGAAGTGGCTTACTACAGAACTTGATCTAAATCTCTGGTATCCATGTTGCTTTCTTACACATCTGTTTGTTTGAAGTGGAAATGCCAAAAGGGTGTGCATACTCTTTGACTTGTAAATAGGCAGTAAACATGAATGAAACCCAAGACATGTATTTTGCAAGCCACCATGCTCTCTCTTGCTTTGTGTTCCATAACTAACATTTCTTCAGTTATTAGTACCAAGGTTTGACTGGTTCCACAGTTAAGCTGTGTGATGGATAACCCTGCTTTGGCCAGCTAACCTAAGAGCCCAATAAACATTTATGAGAAATGCCAAACAAAGTGTTGTCTTTGTGAACAAACCTGCTTGGAGCTGGTGCAACTCTTGCCAGACTCCAGGTGTCCCTGGATCACCCTGTCATTAGTACACCCATTTCATGTGACCTAGGGCAAACCAGTGCTCTCAACCTCGGTGAGCTTCAGAATCCCCCAGTGACTGTTAAAATGCATAGTTCAAAAATAAAAATAAAAAAAGTAGTCAAGCTCCACTGTCCTAGATTATAATTCACTTGATTAGGGGTAGGGCAATATTCATTGGAAGGACTGTTGCTGAAGCTGAAACTCCAGTACTTTGGCCACTTGATGTAAAGAGTCGAATTTTTGGAAAAGACCCTGATGCTGGGAAGAAAGATTGAAGGCAAAAGGAGAAGGGGGCAGCAGAGGATGAGATGGTTAGATAAGATCACCAACTTAATGGAGATGAGTTTGAGTAAACTCTAGAAGATAGAGGACAGAGGAGCTTGGAGTCCTACAGCTAATGGGGTTGCAGAGAGTAGGACATGACTTAGTGACTGAACAGCAACAACAATGACAGGAAGTTACGTTTAAAACAACCACCTTGGGTCGTTTTGAGGCTTGTGTTCTGGTGTAAAGGGCTGCAGGTGGGGCAGGGAAGATGGAAACTGGTGCTTTGAAATATGCTTAAGATTTGGAGGGAAAACAAGTGGGAACTGGTGTGAGTGGAGGTTATAGAAGAGAATGCTAGTTGGAACCATTAATAAGGAAGCCTGGAGTTAGAGAGTGTGGGCTCTGACAAAACTGGTTCTGAGGCTCCTGCTCCACCACTGGTGACCTGTTAGACTTGGACCAGCCACCTCAACCTCTCTGACCCCCAGTCTCCTCATCTCTACAACAACTGAGAATGGCACCTGCCTGTTGCAAGGATTGGTGTGAGGATGAAATGAGAAAGTGCAATGAATGGGCCCTGGTTCAGTTCAGTTCAGTCACATCCAACTCTTTGCAACCCCATGGACTGCAGCACACCAGGCTTCCCTGTCCATCACCAACTCCTCGAGCTTGTTCAAACTCATGTCCTTTGAGTTGATGATGCCATCTAACCATCTTATCCTCTGTCATCCCCTTCTCTTCCTGTCTTATATCTTTCCCAGCATCAGGGTCTTTTCCAATGAGTCAGTTCTTTGCATCAGGTGGCCAAAGTATTGGAACTTCAGCTTCAGCATCAATCCTTCCAATGAATATTCAGGGTTGATTTCCTTTAGGATTGACTGGTTTGATTTCCTTGCAGTCAAAAGGACTCTCTGTCAGTTAGGGCCTTCATAAATACTAGCTTTTAAGTGCAAGTGCACACACAAAAATGTTGTATTAAAATTTTCTTTTTCACCCTGTAGTCACAGAATTTATAATTTGAAAATTTTCTTTTCTTTTATTGTTCTGAGACTCACCAAATCACATGGAGAGGTAGAAAGTATCCAGAGTCTGGTGAAAGTCAACATATTCATTTAGAAAAAAAAAAAAAGACCATCTCTGAAAATTATATAACTTGAAAAGAGAGCCAGGGCCAAGTTGGGAGAGGGCACAGGTCACAGGCC
The DNA here is from genome assembly GCA_006410875.1 of Neotragus pygmaeus. Taxonomy (NCBI): domain Eukaryota; kingdom Metazoa; phylum Chordata; class Mammalia; order Artiodactyla; family Bovidae; genus Neotragus; species Neotragus pygmaeus. The sequence goes on from SJYV01019664.1 coordinate 1,655,181, forward strand.
AGAAGGACTCTAAGTCCTGGCTTTACCACATGCCTGCTATACATTTTGGGGTAGTCAGGACTCTTCTCAGTGTCTCAGTTCCTGCATTAACAAGGTGACAGGGTGCTAAGGGCTCGCACCGATGGGGCACTGTGAGTGCTTCTGAGGAGGGCGTGGGTCCTGGCGTGTGTGCAGTCAGGACTCTGGGGCAGAAGTGCCAGCACCTAACTCCGTTTCACAGTGATTTGTCAGTTTTTTCCATTTTAGTTACTTCATCTATAAAGTGATTATTATCAGACCTATGTCAATGGATTATAATACTCATAATAATAAGTAATTAATACATATGAAGCAATTAGTACATAACAAAATGTTTGAAATAGTTCCTGGGTGCTTAGCAACTGTCAACTGTTCTTATATGGATATATTGTCTATTTGGGAGCACAATATTCCTTTTAGGGAAGTTCTTTTGGAAGGACTCAGGTTAGTCTCAAGTCCTTACAGAGGACACCGCTTATCGCTCACTGTTTCCTTTCTTTCTGTCCTCACTGTTCTCTCATAATTCCATTACTTTTCCTGCTAAGTCACTTCAGTCGTGTTCGACTCTGTGCGACCCCACAGGCTCTGAGTGGCAGCCCACCAGGCTCCCCGCTCCCTGGGATTCTCCAGGCAAGAACACTGGAGTGGGTTGCCATTTCCTTCTCCAATGCATGAAAATGAAAAGTGAAAGTGAAGTCGCTCAGTCGTGTCTGACCCTCAGCGACCCCATGGACTGCAGTCTTCCAGGCTCCTCTGTCCATGGGATTTTCCAGGCAAGAGTACTGGAGCGGGGTGCCATTGCCTTCTCCGCCATTACTCTTATTGAGAGCTTAATAGATGCCAGCAAATCACTTCCATAGCACCGTCACAGTTAATCTTCACCACAGCCCCGTGAAGTGTGCCTTTTATCGTCTCCACCTGAAGGTCACGTATCTAGTTAAGTGTAGCGACTGCTCGAGAGCACGTGCTGGCACCGCCTTGTTTCACTCTCTCATAAGCCTTCAGTGTCTCTACTGTCATTCATTCTACCCCTACCCACCCAGCCTCAGTTCTTCCCTCTTTTTACACTCTTCTCTGGGTGGTCTGTGCTGCTCTGTCTTGGCTTTGATCCCTTGAGGATAGCACTTATTTCCTCTACTGGACCTATTAGTCTCTATGTGTCTTTCTGAGATACTGGAAGTTCCTTGAAAAAAGGGTCCATGACATCTTGCTAACTGTATAGTTTCATGTCAGACATAGAATGGTAATTATTTGTTTAATGGAATGAAACATGCATGTGTGTTACTTTGCTTCAGCGGTCATGACAGAACACTACAGACCGGGTTGCCTAAACAACAGAAGTTTATTTTCCCACACTTCTGGAGGCTGAAGTCCAAGATGTCAGCAGGTTCACAGGTGTCTGAGGCTTCTCTCCTTGGCTTGCAGATGCCCACCTTCATACTGCCCCACATGCCCTTGCCTCTGTGTTCACCCACCCTTGGCATCACTCTGCGTGTCTAATTTTCTCTCCTTATAAGGACAGCAGTAGCACTGGATTAGGGCCCACCCTAATGGCCTCATTTAAAGGCCTATTTCTGAATATAATTACATCCTGAGGTCCTGGGGGACTGGGCTTGAACATTTGAAATTTAGGGGAGAATGATTCAACCCACAACAGTATATATCTTTAAAATAACACACATTAGTACTGAGTGTGAAATACTGATCAAAAATTTAGAATTTCTCTAAATATATGATTTCATATAAATGTATGATCCACATATGAAGAATGCATTGAGAATATCACATAAAATGTGTGGAGATAACCTCAATGAATCTCCTGTATAAGAAGACTTAATGAAAATTAACTTCAGAATTTACTAGGCTGATTACAGAATTTTCCAGGTATCTAACAGGTAGGCTAATGATAGCTATATGGTCTGCCTGCCTAATCACAGCCCACTGGAAAATTTTAAACATTGCTCTTACAGGATTAGTGGGCAGGTATATCATAGATCAATAAGGCCTAACTGCCCACCCAGCTCTACTCCTCCCCACAGGTGTCACATCAGCAGGTGTGAATCAGATTAGTAATTTGTGATGGAAACTGAATGCAATCAATTACACAGTTTTGAGCTGTTCACATTTAATTCCATTAAATTATATCACAAAACTAGTCCATATGAAGTATGGAAAATAAGATGGGCGTAAACGTGCATAAAGCCCTTTCACTGGGAAAATACAGTTATGAGAGAGGGGTATAAGAGTATGGTGGTTTGACTCCTCCAGGCCTGGGTATGAATCCTACTAAGTCACTTAGTAGTTGTATGACTTTTTTCAAGTTTCTTAATAACTTATTGAGGAGAAAAGGTATTAATACATCTTTTGTTACTTGAATGTTATTGAGCAGAGTGTTTCAATATGCTCTCACATGACAAATTGCTGGCCATAGGGGTTAATTTCTGCAAAAATTCCCTGGTCAGTAATGTGTTAACTGGATGAATGCTCAGTTTCCTCACCTAAAAAGTGAGAATAATAATGGTCACTGCATATATTTGTTGTGAGAATTAAATAAGATGATGAAAGAAAAAAAAACAATTGTCTGGTATGTGAAAAGCATGAAAGCAAGAACACTGTCTCTTTTCTTCATTGCTGTATCCCTGGTGTCTACAAGAAGGCTGGAAAATGAAAGTGCTATCTTTTAATAAATAAATCTTTATTTGAATAAATGAGTACCTGAATGAATTAACAACAAAAGAAAGAACTCCTACAGAACAATAGTGATATTCTCCATGGATGAAAGCAGTGGTTCTCAAATCTGGTTTGCACTTTAGGATCACTTAGAGATGCCAGGGCCTCATGCCCAGAGAACTCTACTTACTGGTTTGTATTTTTGTCTCTAGCATTGGGTTTTTTAAAAAAAAACAACATTTATTATCTCCTAACATACTGTTTAGTCAGTGAAAGTGTGAAAGTGTTAGTCGCTCAGTCGTGTCTGACTCTTTACTACCTCATAGAATGTAACCTGCCAGGCTTATCTATCCATGGGATTCTCCAGGCAAGAATACTGGAGTGGGTAGCCACTCCCTTCTCCAGGGAATCTTCTTGACTAAGGGATCATATGCAGGTCTCCTGCATTGCAGGTGGATTCTTTCTTGTGTGAGCCACCAGGGAAGCCCCATTCAATCAGTACATATACTGTTTAATCTTTTGTATATGTAATATACTAAATGAAATAATAAGGTATTATATTTATTTGTTATAGTTTACCATCTCCCTCTAGCACATAAGTTTCATGGTGTAGAAATTTTTTATGTTTGACATCTTGCCATATTCAAAGTACCTAGAACATATTTGACATGTAGTAGATACTCAATAGGGCTTCCTTCCCAGTAGCTCAGATAGTAGAGAATTTGCCTGCAATGCAGGAGACCTGGGTTTTATCCCTGAGCTGGGAAGATCCCCTGGAGGCCAGCACGGCAACCCACTCTAGTATTCTTGCCTGGAGAACCCCCATGGACAGAGAAGCCTGGTAAAAATGAATAACCATGGTATATTATCCAAATAATTTGGAGGTAAGTGAAGAATTGAAGCTTTTAAACTGTGGTGTTTGAGAAGACTGTTGAGAGTCCCTTGGACTGCAAAGAGATCAAAGCTGTCAATTCTAAAGGAAATCAATCCTAAATATTCATTGGAAGGACTGATGCTGAAGCTGACACTCCAAAACTTTGGCTACCTGATGCAAAGAACTGACTCCTTGGAAAAAATCCTGATGCTGGGAAAGATTGAAGGCAGGAGGAGGAGGGGTCAACAGAGGATGAGATGGTTGGATGGCATCACCAACTCGATGGACATGAGTTTGAGCAATCTCTGGGGTTGGTGACGGACAGGGAAACCTGGCTGCAGTCTATGGGGTCTCAAAGAGTCAGACAAGACTGAGTAACTGAACTGAACTGAACTGAAGTTTATTTCTTTTTCAAGTAACAGATTTTACTGCCCTGAAAGAGACATAAGTTCAGTCAGTTGGTGGTAGGAGGAAGGTTGGAGGGGCTACACCAGAGCTAGTCGATGATGGAGAAGGGATTCCATACCTTCTGGGATGAGTTCATGGCAGAGGATAAGTAATGGAAATCCCAGAGAAGTCTGGGGGAGGATGCAGAGGAGGTGTACTTGTGCTTTACTTCTTGGGTGAAGCCTGAGAAAACGGAAAGCTTCTTAGACCCCTGCACCATTTGGGTCCCTAGTAGATTAAAAATGACTAACGTATACTTCAAGAATAGTTGACAGCCCACAACATCAAGTTTACTCATCTCTGGAGTAATGCAGAAAGTAGAGAAAGAAATTGTGTCCTTAAGAGGGGCGCAGCCACTTCTGTACCTAAGAGGCCTTGACACCCAGTCAAGAAGGATGCAGATGACCGTTATGGCCCTGGTGCCCAGAGATGAGGGTGAAGCCTGCAGGGTTCAGCAGCAGTTGCAGTGTGGTTAGTGCTAATACAATAAAATATCTGGCCAGAGGTGTTAGTAGTAGACATAGCATATTATCAAAGAAGAAGATGGGGAAAAGATGTTATCTGCCAATGACACATAGTGGCCACTTAAGTGTCCATGATTGAAATAATCTCTGGGCCAAAAAACAAAAAAGAGTTAAAAGGAGAAGATGAATACACTGAATAGACTGAATTTCCTTGAAACTGACTAGACAAAATTTTCTGCTGCGGGTGAAATTGAAGTTTGAAAGCTAAGGTAGGTTGAGTTATAGGGAAACAATTTTCTCAAGGTTTTATTTCTGTATATCTGAGCTTATACCCATACAATCTGTCTTTTAACATTTTATCATTATTGTGCCTTTGATTCATGTTTGTGTCAGGCTCTGTGGCTGTACATCAGGCACAGTCTTCACAACCTCATCACCAGTAGAACACCCACATGACTGACACAGATGGAAAGCTGATATGTGGTCCAAGTCAAAATTCCTGGCCATGTCTGGGCTTCTCGGGTCTTAGAGCTTACTCTTGTATGTAGTAGCTTCCAGATAGCAGCTTGTTTGGTGGTCTCTGTGTTGTGTCTCAATTTCTCAGTTTATTGTCTGATTGATTTTTGTGGCTAACATTTCCTCAAACTCCAGAATGGCTTTGGTGGATACAGACAGATTCAGAGAACTGGACTGGAGCCCAGAGATGATTCCAGAAGGATAGTGAGCTCATCTTTTGTGCAAACATAAATCTGACCTGAAAACCTCTTGGTTATTCCAAGCTTCAACTCCTTAGACTGGCAGTTAAGAACATATACACACCAATCTCCAGACATTCCCTCAAGTACACATGAGATCCTTTCATTTTTCTCTGAGCACCAGATCTTTTCATCTGTCAGTTGTCTTTTACATCTGTTCCTTTTATTGCCCGAAAACTCCTTACTTCATCTTCCCCTCTCATTCACCTTTCAAATGCCAGGTCTAATGTTGTCCCCTTTTTTGAGAACTTTGATAAACTGCCTGGCAGGTAATGATTCACTCCTTTGGGCTTCCACAAATTTGGTACATTATTTTCTCTAAAGCATCTTTGATACTGTTCTCTAATTATTTATGTCTGTACTTTTTTTTCCCATTAGACTGTGAGTTATTAATGGAGAAAGGTTCATTGTGTGTCTAACTTTTGAATTATTCCCAGTGTGTTATGTATTCTCCTGCACAAGTGTGTGCATGTGCACAAAATTCCTTAGCAATCACATAGACTTGAGAGTGAAAGTCGCTCAGTCATGTCCTACTCGTTGCAACACTATTGACCATACAATCCATGGAATTCTCCAGGCAAGAATATTGGAGTGGGTAGGCTTTCCCTTCTCCAGGGGATCTTCCCAATTCAGGGATAGAACCCAGGTCTCCCAGATTGCAAGCAGATTCTCTACCAGCTGAGCCACAAGGGAAGCCAAGGAATACTGGAGTGGGTAGCCTATCCCTTCTTCAGCGATCTTCCCAGCCCAGGAATCAAACTGGGGTCTCCTGCATTGCAGGCGGATTCTTTACCAACTGAGCTCCCAGGGAAGCCCAATCACATAGCCTTAGAATCTTTCTGTAGACCATGATGCAGTCAGATCTGGTACACTGTGGTCTGTTCTTAGCACAATGTCATTCCTACATGAGTCCCATCAGTGAAGCCTAGGTCTCTGAGAACTTAGATGAGTTGCTTCCAAAGTGTGGCTCCCACTACAACAGCATCATCTGTGAACTTGTTAGAAATGTAGATTCTCAAATTGGGCATAGAAGGAATGTACTGCAACATAATGAACATGTAGGACCAGTCCACAGCTAACATTATATTCAATGTTGAACTGGAGGTTCTAGCCATAGCATTTAGGCAAAAAAAAAAAAAAAAAAAAAAGGGGGGGGGGGGGGGGAA
>SJYV01019664.1:1661700-1687630 GCA_006410875.1 Neotragus pygmaeus
GAAAAAAAAAAAAAAAAAAAAAAAGGTGGGTGGGGGGGAGAAGTATAAGGCATCTAAATTGAAAAGGAAGAAATAAAATTATCCTTGTTTACAAATGCTATAATATATATAGAAAACTTAAAGAATCCATAAAAAAACCCTGTAAGAACTAATAAACAAATTCAGTAAAGTGGCAGGATACAAAGTTGATATGCAAAAAACAGGTGCATTTCTATATGCTAACAACAGCAAAGTATCTGACAAAGAAATAAAGAAAATAAACACATTCACAAGCACACAAAAAAACAGTAAAATACTTAGGAATAAATTTAACCAAGATAGTGAAAAATTTGTACCCTAAAAACTACAGGACATTGATGAAAGAAATCGAAGGAGACATAAATGAAAAGATATCACATACTCGTGGACTGAAATAATATTTTTAAATGTCCATAATACCTAAAGCAATCTAAGATTAAATGTAATCCTGGGAATTGGGATAAAAATATATCAGTTTTTTTAGAGGAATAAAATTGGAATAAAAATATGACAGTTTTTATAGAAATATAAAAAATTCTAAAATTTGTATGGAATCACAAAAGATCCCACATAGCCAAAGCAAGATTGAGAAACAAGAACAAAGATGAATGTATCAAATGTCCTGATTTTAAATTATTTGTTGCTATTCAGTTGTTAAGTTGTGTCCAGCTCTTTGTGACCCCATGGATTGCAGCAAGCGAGGCTTCCCTATCTTTGTCTCCTGGAGTTTACTCAAACTTATGTCCATTGAGTCGATGATGCTATCCAACCATTTCATCCTCTGCCACCCTCTTCTCCTCGTGCCCTCAATATTTCTCAGCATCAAGGTCTTTTTCAGTGAGTCAGTTCTTAGCATCAGATGGCCAAAGTATTGAAGCTTCAGTTTCAGCATTCATACTTCCAAAGAATACGTAGGGTTTATTTCCTTTTGGATTGACTGGTTTGATCTCCTTGCTGTCCAAGGGACTCTCAAGAGTCTTCTCCAGCACCACAGCTTGAAAGCATCAGTTCTTTGGCTTTCAGACTTCTTTATGGTCCAACTCTCGCATCCATACATGACTACTGGGAAAGCCATAACTTTAACTAGATGGACCTTTGTTGACAAAGTGATGTGTCTGCTTTTGAATATGTTGTCTAGGTTTGTTAGAGCTTTCCNTGGCTTTCAGACTTCTTTATGGTCCAACTCTCGCATCCATACATGACTACTGGGAAAGCCATAACTTTAACTAGATGGACCTTTGTTGACAAAGTGATGTGTCTGCTTTTGAATATGTTGTCTAGGTTTGTTAGAGCTTTCCTTCCAAGGAGCAAGTGTCTTTTAATTCCATTGCTGCAGTCACCATCCACAGTGATTTTGTAGCCCCCCAAAATAAAATATGTCACTGCTTCCACTCTTTCTCCTTCTAATTGCTATGAAAGATCAAGACCATCCCCATGGAAAAGAAATGCAAAAAAGCAAAATGGCTGTCTGGGGAAGCCTTACAAATAGCTGTGAAAAGAAGAGAAGCAAAAAGCAAAGGAGAAAAGGAAAGATATAAGCATCTGAATGCAGAGTTCCNATCATCCCACCCTCTCCCTCTCCCTCAGAGGCCAAAAGTCCGTTCTATATGTCTGTGTCTCTTTTGTTGTCTCACATACAGGGTCTTCATTACTATCGTTTTCTTACAAGTTTATGTCTTATTCTAAACAGTCAAACTGGATTAATTTTGATTCTTAAATCTATTTCCTGCCTTGATATACTCATACTGTTCCTTCCACCTGGGACACCTTCCCCACCCTTTCAACTTCACCTTGCATAAATATCCCAACCTTGCTTAAAGGCTCAAGTTAAATTCCTCCACTATCAAATCTCTTTCTACTTTCCCCCTCAATTAAATGTTCTCCACCTATTTCTCCAGATTCACTCTCCACCCTTGTTCACTGTGATGGGTGTCTAGGAGGCTAGTCTATACGGATTGTGTCATTTACCCTCTGGTTTTTAATTGAGTTTGGCCAACTGTACAGTATCAGAGGGAAAGAAAGAGAGAACAGTCAGGGTATTATTGCCCTGATGCCCTTCTTGTTTAGCTACAGGTGGCAGAGGTTGCACTCTGCACTGAAGGCTGCTGCTCTTGACTGCTTCTGCCCTTTCAAACACTCTGAGGTCTAGAGATAATAACGTGCGTGTGTGTGCTCAGATGTGGCTGACTCTTTGCAATCCCATGGACTATAGCCCACCAGGCTCCTCTGTCTGTGGAGATTTCCAGGCAAGAATACTGGAGTGGGTTGCCATTTCCTACTCCATGGGATCTTCCGGACCCAGGGATCAAACCTATATCTCTGGCCTCTCCTTCACTGGCAGGTGAATTCTATACCCTGAGCCACCTGGGAAGTCCCCTCCTGCACTGGTAGCAGTCTGATTTTGCAAGCCTGCAGTGCTTTGCCAGTTTTGCTTGTTTCTATTAATTTTCCCCATAGCTTTGTAAGTAGTTATTTCATGAAATGCTCCTCAATTATTCCTTTTGGATGTTCTATCCATTTATTACCAAATGTCCTGACTAGTATACCCCAAACTAGATACAGTTACTCTCTCCTTTAAATCCCTTCTTTCTTAAGATACTCTCTGTAGTCATGGGTTTCCCTATTAGACTAAATGCCCATCTTGAGTACTTGTTGCTTATCAATCACTATTCTGGATTCTGGGAAGAGTGTGATGAGTAATGTATTTGCCCTCGCCACCTTAATCCAACCAGTCCATTCTAAAGGAGATCAACCCTAGGATTTCTTTGGAAGGAATGATGCTGAAGCTGAAACTCCAGTACTTTGGCCACCTCATGCGAAGAGTTGACTCATTGGAAAAGACTCTGATGCTGGGAGGGATTGCGGGCAGGAGGAGAAGGGGATGACAGAGGATGAGATGGCAGGATGGCATCACTGACTCGATGGATGTGAGTCTGAGTGAACTCCGGGAGTTGGTGATGAACAGGGAGGCCTGGCGTGCTGCGATTCATGGGGTCACAAAGAGTCGGACATGACTGAGCGACTGAACTGAACTGAACCTTAAACCAGAGTAATAGAACTAATACTTAGTAAGTGATTTCCACATGCCAGCCTTTTTAAAGGTTCTTTACATGTACCAAATCACTTCATCCACACAACTACCTTGTGGTGTATTTTACAAATGAGAAAATAAGACCTCAGAGAAATTAAGTAATTTGCCTAAGGTCACACAGCCAGGAAGTAGCAAACCTTGAATTCTAATCCAAATGGTCTGACTCCAAAGCTTATATTAATACTCTTAACGGCATCACTATATTGTCTCTTAACTATCAATAGCTTAGTGTCCTCTGCAATGACTAGCACATAGCTGACACTCAGCCCATTTGTTGAGCTGATTTGAGTAGATGGTCGCATTAGGAATGGAAGAAACCAAAGGGATTATGCCTTCTATAGGTTCAAAAAAAATTTGATTACAATAGTTTGCAAGAATAATTTGATTTTCTTTATTTTGTATCATGTTTATCTGCATTAGCAGATGGTAAGAAATAGATCCTCTTCCCTATTTAACCAAGCTAAATAGCTCCTTACATGACTGGATCTTCATCACAGACAGAATTGTGTGTTTTAACCTTGGGCAAGAGGCTGCCTCTCTTGTGACAAAGCAATACTCAAGGGACAGTATTTGCAGCAAATGTTTAGTTACAACAGAATAGCACCCAACTTGTAATCATTAAGAGCAACCCATGTGAGAGTTCGCCACAGCTGTGACTTCTTCCACTGGTGAATCATTCTGTTTGAAATATAATGTACTCAAAAAGCAGAAAAAATTGTAGTTAGAAATCACTGTAATGGCTTTCATGAAAGCTATTGCTAATTTAGGGCCCAATTAAAACTAGAAATCCAATTATTGCTGAATAACATAATTGCAAGAAAGTAACTTGAATTGCATGTATGTCAGTAATTAAGGAGGAAGCTTTAATGAGAGAATCTGTCTGAACCTTACAAGGAGGGGCCAAAGAGCCTGAAGACCCACTTCCTTTCTCCTTCATGGTGGGTTACAGCAAGAAATGCCCCAGGTTTTGGGTGCAGGCAGTCAGCTCTGAATCCTGTAAACATTCTGTGCTTTTACAGCCTAGCTCATGAAATCCTGGTAGGATAAATGCAGGATTTATGAGCAGCTTAATCTGAATCTGAGTCGACATCCAATGACTATCAAATACATTGTTAGCTCTGAAAAAATAAGTATCAGGAGGTGCTATATGGCAGGTACTCAAGCTACTATAGAAAGCGGTTGGCAGTACAAGTGTCAAACGCTCTACCTTTACAATTCAAAGTCAGATTTTGACCTTGTGGTTAATTTTGCTACACTGATTCTGTTGTTTGCAATGGAGTAGCAGGTTGCTGGGGACAGAGGTCTCACTTACCAGATTGGGGCTCAGCTCCAGGCCCACTGGGCGTGAAGAGTGTAAACTATAGAAACAAGGCCGAGCGTAAGAGTAGTAGTAACAAGAGGCACCATTTCTTGAGGTCCTTTGTGCCAGGTGTTTTAATTGCCTTATTTAGTTTAATTAAAAACTAATTTTTTTTTTTACCTATTCATATTCATTTGGCTCATGCTGGGACCATGACAGATGGCAAAGTGCACCCTGTGAATGAAATATCAGAACCTCCAAAGAAAGCAAGAAATCCTATCTCTCAGCACTGAATCTATAAAGGATCATCTTACTCAGCAATAAATAAGGGGCAACAGAGGGAAAAATCAATTTGCCTCAGGAGGAACAAAATAAAATCCCGAGACAGTGTCCCATCGCCTATATGTGTCCACCTTTGATTCCTGTCCTGGTGTCCGTGTCTCCCCTTTGGGCATGGGCTTGCATGCACTCAGCCTTGTACTGTCCTTGCAGTCTCCTCCCCAGCCTGATGAGCACTGCTGGCAGCAGTCTGGGCCCTTCTTGTCCCAGTGTCTCAGCTCAGGTCTGAACTTTCAGGTAGTTTTGTTTTAATAGTTTGCAACCAAGAGGAAATCAGAGATGAAGTCTGAGCATGTCTGGGCTTTTCTCCACTCTCAGAGATTGGAGAATAGCTCCTGGAAGGCAGGGGTTAATGTCCACAGCCCGGTTCAGCCTCTCCTCCTCAGGGCAGGTTAGAAGCTGAGAAAGAAAAAACTAGGACAATACTATGGTGGGTGGGAGGGCAGGAGGGAGAAACAGGGGAGCCAATTGGGGAATACTTCAAAAAGCCTCCCACACATCTCCGCTTTCATAAGGAGCCCAGACTCAGTTTTCAGGAGTAGGGTAAATCTCAGAGTTCAGCTCTGGCCTAAAATGACCGGAAGCAGCAAGATGGCATAATTAGAGTGGGGCTTAGTTCTCTAGGCTCAAGGAGAGGCTAAGAGTTAAATGGTTAATGAACTTCACGGACTGTTCTGCTTGGAGTTGCATGAAATAGTGTCCCATTTAACAGAAGTTTCATGCAGTGTGGACCTTCCCCTTTGCTTGAAAACTTCTGGAACTTTCTATCTGCCTCCAGGTTCTGGGACCCCAGGGAATGTTCTTGGCTGTGGTCTTCAGCAAGAGAAAATAAACTTGAGAGGTTTGTGTCAAGGAGCCCTTGATAAAGGTCCCAGCTACTACAGACTACTAATGCTTTTACAAATAAAACTCAAAAGGACTTCAATCCCTTGGGATGGAAACTTTGATAGAACCTTGTTCCAAAGACACTCTGTTATGCTTGCTCCTTAGTTGTGAATCACTAGTTTCTCTATATTTTATTAAGCTTTCGCTCCTGTAGTTGGTTTTTGAAACCAACAGACCTTTCATTTTACTTTCCAAATATGAAAAATAACAAAATTAAATGTTTCTTTTAAAAAGTACCTCTGCCAGGAATTCCCTGATGGTCTACTACTGGGCATATAGCCTGAGGAAACCATAACTGAAAAAGACACAAGTACCCCAATGTTCACTGCAGCACTCTTTACAATAGCTAGGACACGGAAGCAACCTAGATGTCCAGACAGCTGTGGTACATAAATACAATGGAATTTTACTCAGCCATAAAAAAGAACACATTTGAGTCAGTTCTAATGATGTGGATGAACCTAGAGCCTATCATACAGAGTGAAATAATTCAGAAAGAGAAGAACAAATATTGTATATTAATGCATATGTATGGAGCCTAGAAAGATGGTACTGATGAACATATTTGCAAGGCAGCAATGGAGACACAGACATAGACAACAGACTTGTGGATACAGTGGGGCAAGGAGAGGGTGGGATGAATTAAGAGAGTAGCATTGAAACATATACATTACAAAATGTAAAATAGATAGCCAGTAGGAATTTGCTGTATGACACAGGAGATCAACCTGGTGCTCTGTGACAACCTAGAGGGGTGGGATGGGGTAGAAGGTGGGAAAGAGGTTCAAGAGGGAGGGGACATATGTATACCTATAGCTGATTCATGTTGATGTGTGGCAGAAACCAACACAATATTGTAAAGCAATTATTCTTCAATTAAAACTAAATAAATTAAAAATAAATAAATAAAAGTACCTATGCCAAGAATTCTCTGACAGTCCAGAGGGTTAGACTCTCCTGCCTCCACTGCAGGGGACCTGGATTCAATCCCTGGTCAGAGAACTAAGATCCCACAAACTGTGCATGTGACCCCCAACTCCAAAAAAAAAAGTTAAAAAAAAAGTACCAAATGAAGGCTCGCCCAGACAAGCAGGTCTGAATCAGGGTGGGCTCAGATCTTGATCACTGAATTTTATGATTATTGCAAAGCCCTAACTAAGACCTTGCTGCCACTTCAGACTGGAGAGAGTAGAATGGTTTCTAAGAGATCAAACTGAACTAGCTATGGGTTTATCCATTTCACAGAAAAGATAAGTGTAAGAATGGGCATTAATATACAAAAGCACTCCTGGTCGTTTAGACTCTAGACTTGGATCTCATCCTTGTGGTAAGTCTTTTGCAAAGGTTTTCCTATTTCATAACTTTACACTCAGCCCCAGGGCACAAACACTGGGGTATCTTCCACCTAACAGCCAACCCGGGCTCTACATGCAGTGACAGCCTGATACCACAGCTCTAGCCAAGTAAACACTAACTGCCTAGTACAAATTAGAAATAGAAGAAAAAGGCACTTTTTTATCCAACTATGAGGAAGGAGTGGAGTTTCTACTGTGTGTCTCCAGTCCCCCAGTGGTCCCTGGACGCCAGACTCCCCAAATTTCCCACAGTCTCCAGCAGCACAGTGTTTCAAGGACTTGCTCGTGGGTCCTAAGCAGGTGGCTGGGCCATGCTCAAGCGACTCAAACTCTGTTTGTTGCTCTGTTTCTGGGAGGGGATGGGCTGCACAGTTAAGGATGAACACAGCTGGTAAAGGGATGACCATGTGACAAGCATATGGTCTGAGATGAACCTGGCCCAACTAGCTCATGTTTTAACCACGGAGCCCATCAGCATATGGAAGATGAAGTGTGACAGACCTCTCGAAAGCAAGTGGTGTTTTCCCTTGCCGTGGTGTCCATCGAGGAACTTCTCCAAGGTTGTCATCAGATAAGCAAGGCCCTGGGACACTCATCCTTAGCTCGCTGACCGTGCTTTCCCACTGCTTCAGCCACCACAAAACAGGGAGTGGGGTGTGGGGCTGACGGCAGAGAAAGGCGAGGTCTCCACACCTNGTGGTGTCCATCGAGGAACTTCTCCAAGGTTGTCATCAGATAAGCAAGGCCCTGGGACACTCATCCTTAGCTCGCTGACCGTGCTTTCCCACTGCTTCAGCCACCACAAAACAGGGAGTGGGGTGTGGGGCTGACGGCAGAGAAAGGCGAGGTCTCCACACCTCACATCCTCCCCCTGAGGTGGGTCTCACATGGGGCTTGGGGAAGCCTCAGAATTTTTCTTCTGGCAGCCAACAGCTGGCCACACTGCAAATTTCAAGGTTATAGGGGAGGTCTAACGGTACAAATGTGGGACAGAAGCAGGCGACTCTTGCACGTGGATGGAGATAAGTTGGTAACATCAGGAAGGACATCTCTGGAAGCAGGCATCCAAGGGGCTCCAGAAGACCTTATACTCTCCTGCTCTGGAGACTCTTCATCATGAGGTTTCTCTCTTGTGTCTTGGGAAGCTTCCTTTCCTGCAGGATGGGGAGGGATGTGAAGGTCTACGGCTAAGAGGGGAAGAGGAGGAGAGGGCAGTGCCTTTGGACCCAGTAGAGGTAGACTACCAAAGGCGAATGGTTCAAGAGGAAAGGCCGGTTTCTGGGCACTTGCTGGGGCGGGGGTTGGGCGGAGGCAGGAGGCGCTGCTCCCCTCTCCTCCTCTTTTGCATTAAAAACGAAGAAGGTCCACGGTGACTATTGTGAATGGAAGGACGTCAAAAGCCGCATCTCCGGCTCGGTTCAGCGGAAGCCCATTGTGGCCAGACCTCCAGCCACTGGCGAAGGCCTCCCTACCCCAGCAGCTGGGACCCAACGCCCCAGGGCTGCAGGGCCACGGGTGAGGCGCAGGAAGGCTTGGAGCCACACGGGTCCTCGTGGCCAAGGAGGCAGCGCTGGGCACACACGCGGGAGGCGAGTCCCTGCCTAGGCGCCCAGATCCGGTGGGCTTCATGGAGCTCACGGAGCTCCGCAACCTCCAGGGACACAGCTGCCCAATAGATAATTCTAGAAATAGCTCTAGGAGGAAGGCAACGTCATCATGATTTCCTCAGAGCAAACTGGAGCCTGAGCTTTTACAGAAGTCAGCCAAGGTCTTAGATGATGGAGCCACCACCTGAGTGCCTTAGTCAGGAAGCCGCCTCTTTCCTTAGCGAGTGAGCCAGATAAGTGAAGACAGGACCTGCGGGGCTGGTGACTAAGCAGCAGTGCTCTTTCCTGAGGTATTTGGAATTTCAGCAAGGATGGGCTTGAAAGTGAAACTGTTTAGTCCCTCAGTCGTGTTCAACTCTTTGTGACCCCATGGACTGTAGCCTGCCAGGCGCTTCTGTTCATGGAATTCTCCAGGCAAGAGTGGGTAGCCATTCCCTTTTCTAGGGGATTTTCCTAACATAGGGATGGAAACTGGGTCTCCTGCACTGCAGGCATATTCTTTACTGTCTGAACCACCAGGGAAGTCTCAGGATTGGCTTAGACCTGGGCTGAGTTGAGTTTTCAGGGAAAGAACATTAGGCAGAGTCTCTATTGAAGGGCTGGGAAAGTAGGAGCCATTGACCTGTAAATCTCAATCTTAAAATGGGAGTAAAATGTTTACAGTAGTTACTGCTTATCTGTCTACTCCTTTCCAAAGTTTGTTACCCTTGGTCAACTGTGGTCTGAAAGTATTAAATGGAACTTTCCAGAAATAAACAATTCTTAAGTTCAAAATTACATGCCCTTCTGAGAAGAGTGATGAAGTCTCACTATGGTGCTCTGATCCTTGTCCAGAGTCTCCTACCTGTTAGTCACTGAGTAGAGGACTGGGTTATCAGATCTCAGGGTGCTGTGCTGCAGTTCAAATTGCCTTTAGTTTGCTTAATAATGGCCCTGGAGGCAAGAGGAGTGGATGCCAAAGCCACAAAGTGCTTTCTCTGGGTTCAGTTCAGTTCAGTCGCTCAGTCGTGTCTGACTCTTTGCAACCCCATGAATTGCAGCACGCCTGGCCTCCCTGTTCATCACCATCTCTTGGAGTTCACTCAGACTCATGTCCATCGAGTCCGTGATGCCATCCAGCCATCTCATCCTCGGTCATCCCCTTCTCCTTCTGCCCCCAATCCTTCCCAGCATCAGAGTCTTTTCCAATGAGTNAGCAACGCAGTTACCGGCGTCAGTTCTGAGCCTCGGTTTCTTCTCCCTCATTTCTCCCATAAGAAAAAAAAAAGATCACCATACAGCCTGAGCCCATGTCACAGGGTTTTAAAGTAGGAAAAATACCCTGTCAGCCCCCAAGCATTTTAAACACCAAACGGCATCATCAGGCCCTTAACCCAACCCAGAGGACTGTCATGCGCCTCACAGCGTGTCACCTGGAGAGCCTGTCTCCAAGGCCACCTCTGCTCGGCGGCAGCTGGCGCAGGGCTGGCTGCCCGGGCTCTGCATGGGGGACAGCGTGGGGCACTTGAACTGAGAGCACCACGTGTCTGCAGTTCCTCTTCCAGCTGAACTGAGTCAGAGGTACTCGGATAGAACCCCTGCTCACGAGCCAAAGGCATTGCATTTCTCGAATGGGGAGCCAAAGGACTTTCCTCCTGATCATTTACTCGTTTCAAACAACACGCACAAAGAATCCCGGTTTCTTAGCAGCAAGTTTCGATCGGGGAGAGCCTGGGTGCTGTTCAAGGCAAAACTCCACCGCAAAGCATGCAGCGGGGACGCGGAAGGAAGGACCGGGGGCAGGGTGGCCGGAAGTTCAGTCCTTCCTTGGTACCCCTGCAGTTAAGACTCCGCTCCCAGTGCAGTGGGTGCAGGTTGGATCCCTGGTCAGGGAACTGAGATCCCACGTGCCGCGCGGAGTGGCTAAAAGTTACCAAAAAAAAGTCCTTCAGTCCGTAAGTCTACACACAGTCTTCACACCTCAGGGGCAGTGGGATGCGTCCATCCCAGGGAATCTGGTCAGGACCCCAGGTCGTCGATAAAGAGTGAGATGATGTTTAGTATCTTTCGAATAAGAAAACTGCCAAGTGTCTGAGGCACCAAACACTTGAAAATGCAGGTTTGGGTGCTCAAAGGCTTACGTTTCTGATGTCTAGGAAGTTCATTTCCATGGCTGGTTCATTTCTCTAGGTTGACCAAATATTTAAAAAATCCTATAATTTAGATCGTTTGTTGATTCAAATGGGCCTTACCCCCAGTGAATCAGATCCTGCCATAATCACTGACATTTCTCACCTCAAATCCCACTGACGGCATCGTTCTCATTGGGAGCAATATTGTCTCTAAGGAGGTGAAAACTGGCTTAGGGTGGTGGGGGACAGCCTCTTTTTATATACAAAGCAGTTTCATGCAACACACAAATAATATGTAGTATATCTGTCTTATTAAAATTATAAGGGGGTGATTAAAAATGCCTAAAAAGATTCCTGACGGGGTGATAAAAAGAAAAGATTGATTAACTTAAAAAAAAAAAAAGGAGAACAGAGGGAAATTGAGGAAGACGTGGGGAAAAGAGTATTCATCCCCCACCGTGATAAGACTGCATGCAAGGTCTGCCACCAGTAAATGGTACAATAGTTGAAGATGGACATAATTTAAAGAGGTCCTTTATGCGGTTTTGGAGGAGTGGGGCTGGGACCTTCCCATACGGATCATTTTGCATTCCTTGACTTTTTATTGTTTTGAAAACCATGTGATTGAACTACTTCACTGAAAAGTAAAATGTAAAGAAGAGAAAACAAAAGAAAAACAACAACAAAATCGAACAAACGGTGATTAGTGTCTTCAGCAGAAAAAAAAAGAAATCAGCAAAGCACCTTTTAAGGCAATTGTCTTAGCAAATGCTTAAAAAAACAAAGATGAGGGACACTGTTGGAACCAGCACCTCTCCTGGGCCACCGGCTCTCGTTTTAGCCCAACCTGTCCTTGGGGACAACCTAAGGGAAACTGCCAGTCCCCAGGGTTCTAGAGCCCAGCCTCCAGGTCTTCAGGTGACCTGGGGCTGGCTGGGGGTCCTCCGGGGTCAGAGGGTGAGGAGGACGGCATGGGCAGAGAAGGCCTTCCAGCCCTCGCCACCAAACAGAAATGCTCGGAGGAAACCGGACTCCCTGCGGTCAAGCAGGAAAACTTCCTGAGGGTTGGAAGACGCAACTCAGACACGGATGCTCCGGAGAACTTGCTGTTTTTTCTCTCCCCTCACTCAAGGTTTTAAGGGACCGTCAGATCCTCAGCCAGCCTTTCCTGACGAGGCGAGGGACCCTGCGACAAATGCCCTCGTCCACCAGCCTGGCCTGGCCTCTCATCCTCCCTGGAGAGGCTCATTCCTGGAATCAGCGACCTGTGGCCAGGGGCAGCCTCCTCCCGGGGCCCTGCCCCCTATTCTTCACGCCAACAGGTCTGAGGGTCTCTAGGGGCCTGGCACCAAGGGGCAGCACACTAGCAATTCTGGTCATCAAAGGCTTGCTGTCATCAAAATTTAAAAAGTTTCAGGACTTCTTGGTGGTCCAGTGGCTACGACTCCACAATCCCAATGCAGGGGCCTAGGTTTCATCCCTGCTCAGGGAGCTCGATCCCACGTGTCACAATTAAGAGTCCCCAAGCCACGTCTAAAGACCCCGTGTGTGGGAAATAAGACCCAGTGCAGCCAAATAAATAAAGAGAGCCTGCGTACCCAACGTAGTCAAATAAATAAATACTAAGACATTTTTATGTACCTCAAAGGAGACTATTAAGAGAATGAAAAAACCCAAAGAAAAGAAGAAAATATCTCCAAATCATATATCTGATAAGTGTCTAGTATCCAGAATATATAAAGAACTCCTACAATTCAACAACAAAAAAGACAACCCAGATAAAAACGATAAGACATTCTCTCAAAGAAGACATGTACATGAAAAGATACTCAATGTCATTAAAGAACAGCAAATTAAAACCACAATGGGATGCCACTTCAGATCGACTAGGAAGGCAACAGTACTAACAGCAACAGATGGAAAATAGCAAGTGTTGGAGGGGATGTGGAGAAGTGAAAACCCTCATCCGGTGCTGGCGAGAATGTAAAATGGGGCGGCCACAGTGGAAAACGGTTACATCACTCCTCACCACGTTAAACAGGATAATCAAATGACCCAGAAATTCCACTCCTAGGTATCCACGCAAAAGAACTGAAAACAGGTGTCTAAACAAAACATGTAGGCACGAATGTTCACAGCAGTACTAGTCACACTAGCCAAAAGGAGGAAACCACCCAGGTGTCTACCAACGGAAGAATGGATAGACAGAACGCGGTCGGTCCAGAGGATGGAATATCATTCAGTTTCATGAATATTATTCATGAAAAGGAATGAAGTACTGACACACACTCCACCATGGACAAAT
Source organism: Neotragus pygmaeus (assembly GCA_006410875.1). NCBI lineage: Eukaryota > Metazoa > Chordata > Mammalia > Artiodactyla > Bovidae > Neotragus > Neotragus pygmaeus. The sequence goes on from SJYV01019664.1 coordinate 1,674,712, forward strand.
CTTCAAAACAATATGCTCAGTGAGAGAAGCCAGACACAGAAGGCCGTATTTCAAATGATTCCATTTAAACGAAAGTTCCAGATCAGGCAAATCCATAGAGACAAAAAGCAGATCAGTGTGGCCAGGAGCTGAGTGGAGGGTGAGTGTGGAGCAATGGTTATTGGTATGAGATTTCTGCTGGCGTGATGAAAAAATTCTAGAACAAAAGAGTTCAACTACAGTAGATGCTAGAGGAAAATACTGGTAAATTCTATTGGGTTGGTAAAAAACCTCATTCAGGTTTTTCTGTAACAAAAAGACAACCCAGTTAAAAATGATAGACATTTTTCCAAAGAAGACATGTACGTGAAAAGATGCTCAGTGTCATCCCTTAAGGAATTTCTGGCCAACCCAATACAATCTGGATTCAGGGAAAGGTTTCCTACCGATGTCTACGTGCTGCTGAAGGGCCATCTTCATGTCTCTTGAGAATCTTCTATTCATGTTTCTTGCTATATCAGCTCAAAGATACCACGTTAACATATTTTTACAGCTATATAATACTCTACTGTGTGGATGCACCTTTTTAATCTTATCTAACCACTCTCCTAAATTAAGCATATTTCCGGCATGTCTGCTGAGAAGGCCTAGAAGCTCTGATATCTCAGTTGCAATGAACATACTTCGGCCCTTATTTCTAATACTATTCACCATGCTGGGAGGGATTGGGGGCAGGAGGAAAACGGGACGACAGAGGATGAGATGGCTGGATGGCATCACCGACTCGATGGACGTGAGTTTGAGTGAACTCCGGGAGGTGGTGATGGACAGGGAGGCCTGGCGTGTTGCGATTCATGGGGTCACGAAGAGTCAGACACGACTGAGCGACTGAACTGGACTGAACTGAACTGAATTGATTCACCGCCTGAAAATAACAAGGGCTGTCTGGAGAAATGGCTGATTCCAGGACTGGGGCAGGGAGAGTTCAGGTGAGGCTGGACAGTTTTGTTGCATCAGAAAATAAGAAGTGTGTGCACGGACACAACTTAGTGCCTGAACAACAAGAGTGTGCTGGGGGGACAGGCCCAGGACACAGGGGCCAGCCCGGAGGGGCTCCTGCCGGCCAACGGGATGACTTGAGCGTCAGAATATGACAAGGGCAACTGAGACCTGTTGACTAAAGCACGAGCCCGTGATCATATCCGTGCCCACAAACAAGGCAAAAAAGAAAATTTCTTCCCTTCGTAGGAATTCCAACCAATCAATGTAGAATTAATGATCATGTAAGAAAATACCCCACCCACCACTGCAGTAATAATTCGAGCAGAATAAACGACTGATGCTAAAATCAGCAATTGAAAGCTGGATGAGAAAGAAAATACTTACGTAATTCTAAAGGCGTTCCCCATGAAATCTTTACTGCTTACAAAGGGGAAAGGAATAACTTTCTTAACTGGGGTGGACACCTCCTCTAACCAAGTGATCGGTTAGTGTCACCCAGAAGAGATCAGCATGACATCCCACGCTCCCCACAGTGAGGCCAGCACAGGACACTGGACACATGGCCTCATGCCCAACCAGCCAACCTAAATTGAATCCTGAGGAAACATCAGACAAACCACAGTGAAGGACGTCAGACAAACCACAGTGAAGGACATCAGACAAACCGGAGGGAAAGACGTCAGACAAACCGAGGAGAAGGACAGTCTGTGTGTGGTCTTGAAAAATGTCACAAAGAAAAAAGATTGGGGGCAGCAAATCGAGAGGGACGGAGGAGAAGGGACACCCAAACACAGGGTGTGACATGGGCTTCCTCTTCGGAAAACGTCACCGAGACAATCTGAGAACCGAGAATACAGTCTGCAGCTTAGGAAGACAGTTGTATTAATGTTAATTTCCTGGTTTCCTGGTTTCGATTTCCTGGTTGCAATTGGAAGAATGTCCCTGTTTTTGAGACTAAGTATTTAGGGGCTGGGGACCTTGTGACTGCAGCTTCCTCTTAATGGTTAAATTTCACATAGACACACACAAGTACATATTTTATTGAGAGGTGGGAGCAGATATAAGCAAATGTGGTCACAAAACGTTAACCCTGGGGGATCTAGATGAAAGGGGTGGGAGAATGCCTTCTACTGTTCTTGCAACTTTTATATAAGCTTGAGACTTTCCAAATAAAACGTGATTTTTTAAAGAGAAATGAAACAATAGTCAGAGATGGTCTGCCCTGGTGGCTCCGTGGTAAAGAATTCACCCGCTAATGCAGGAAAGTGAAGCGAAAGTCTCTCGGTCGTGTCCGACTCTTTGGGACCCTATGGACTGTATGGTCCACAGAATTCTCTAGGCCAAAATACTTGCGTGGGTACCCAGGTCTCCCGCATTGCAGGTGGATTCTTTACCAGCTGAGCCACCAGGGAACATGGGCTCAATCCCTGATCCCCGATCTGTGCTCCCTAACAAGAGAAGCCACCGCTGTGAGAAGCCCGCACACGCCAACTGGCGAGCAGCCCCTGCTTGCCTCAGTCAGAGAAAAAACCCTCACGGCAAGGAAGGCCCAGCACGGCCAAAAATAAATACACAGACTAATTTTTTTTAAAACAGAAGCAGTCAGAGCAAGAATGCAGGGATCTCCCTGGCGGTCCAGGGGTTGAGCCTCCAGGCTCCCAGTCAAGGAGGACTGGATCCATCCCTGGTTGGGGAGCTAAGGACTTGCTGCTGCCTGCTGCAGCCAAAATAAATACATTTAAAAGAAACGTTACCTAACCAAAAAAAAAATCCAGGGTTCGATGGCATCTCCTTTTATTGTGTCGCATGGTATAGAATCATCGCCGGAGCAGCGCTGAGAGACAGATTTTTTTTCCCGTAGCTTCTCCCGGATGACAGTATTGGTGGCCGCGCCCTGCAGCCCGACCCAAGCGGGCTGGTCCGCGTTTCTCTGCGTGCTGGCCAGCAGAGGGCGCGCTCTCCGGTGCCCGGCCACAGAGCCCTGCCATGGGCTGGCCGAACTTTTCAGGAAACTCGGATGCCACACATACTTTTCCTTTCTTTGCGGGCAGGCAGGATGAGTCACGTTTTTTTCTGAAGTCTGCAGAGCCACGGGATCCGGACCTCAGCAGCTGCCTGGATCCAGAGGGCTCCGGCCTGGGCGGTGGACCGAGGATGGGGCCCTGAGCCCCGGGACCCGGCAGGGAGGATCTCGCTCAGCCGGGCGCAGGGTAGGACTCGTGTGACTCCAGGTCGCAAACAACCAGTGGGGCCAGGGCTGTGGGGACCAGTGGCCGCCAGCAGCCCCGGGGCCTGCCTCCTCTCCCAGTTCACGTGCAGCCTCACCCCGAGCCCGGATCCTGCCTCCAGCCGCATGCACCTCTTCATCTCTGCATCCAGGTTGCCCTGTCTTCCCTCCAACAGCCACTGTCGAGAGGGACATCAGGGTGAGAGCGGAGGGCGGGGCAACACCTGAGATGGACAGCGGCAGGGTGTGCTTTAGGGACGCTCTCAGGATCAACATCCACAGCAGGAGGAGGAGGACTGGGCCAGGGCAAAGTGCGGAGGCCACAAAGGCCCAGCCAGGCCCCCCACCCAGAAAGCTCGGAGCGGGGACAACCCTCAGGGCTGCCCAGAGGGAGCTAAGGGGCTGGTCCTTGACAGCCAGGCACCTTTGAGGACCCAGCGGGCAGGAGGCCAGGTGAGCAGTACAGGCTGTGGTCAGAGCCAGCCCAAGGCCAGAGCGTGGAGGGCGTAGCAAGACCAGATTTTCACTCGAGCGGATCGGGGAGGCACTGAGCGGTCGAAAAGGGGATGCCGAGATGGCCACCATCCATTAAAACGGGGGCCAGCCCTGCTAACTGCCTGCTTCTGCAAACAGGGATTCACTGGGATACAGCTTCCATTTTGTCTGCGGCTGAGTCACGGCAGCAGAGACCTGGTGATCCACAAGCCCTAAAACACTTCCTACCTGGCCTTTACAGCAAGGGGTTTCCCTTCTGGCTCAGGTGGTAAAGAATCCGCCTGCAATGTGGGAGAGCTGGGTTTGATCCCTGGGTGCGGAAGGGCCCCCGGAGAAGGGAAAAGCTACCCTCTCCAGTAATTTTTGCCTGGAGAATTCCATGGACAGAGGAGCCTGGACAGAGGGCTACAGTCCATGGGGTCACAAAGAGTCAGACAAGACTAAGCAACTTTCACTCCCCTTTTATAGGAAGAGTTTACCGATTCAGTTCAGTTCAGTCACTCAGTCGTGTCCGACTCTTTTCGACCCTGTGGACTGCAGCACGCCAGGCCTCCCTGTCCATCACCAACTCCTGGAGTTTACCCAAACTCATGTCCATTGAGTCGGTGATGCCATCCAGCCATCTCATTCTCTGTCGTCCCCTTCTTCTCCAGCTTTCAATCTNTGGACTGCAGCACGCCAGGCCTCCCTGTCCATCACCAACTCCTGGAGTTTACCCAAACTCATGTCCATTGAGTCGGTGATGCCATCCAGCCATCTCATTCTCTGTCGTCCCCTTCTTCTCCAGCTTTCAATCTTTCCCAGCATCAGGGTCTTTCCCAATGAGTCAGTTCTTCGCATCAGGTGGCCAAAGTATTGGAGTTTCAGCTTCAACATCGGTCCTTCCAATGAATATTCAGGACTGATTTCCTTTAGGATGGACTAGTTAGATCTCCTTGCTGTCCAAGAGACTCTCAAGAGTCTTATCCAACACTACAGTTCAAAAGCATCAATTCTTTGGCTCTCAGCTTTCTTAATAGTTCAATTCTCACATCCATACATGACCACTGGAAAAACCATAGCCTTGACTAGATGGATCTTTGTTGGCAAAGTAAAGTCTCTGCTTTTTAATATGCTGTCTAGGTTGGTCATAATTTTTCTTCCAAGGAGTAAGCGTCTTAATTTCATGGCTGCAGTCACCATCTGTGGTGATTTTGGATACTTATGATAGGCCTTTTTGAAAAGGATTTAATTAAGAAAACTCCATGAAGAACTGTGTTTTGCGTTAACAAGTTTTAAGCACCCTACTCAAACCAACTTTAAGTAAAAACTTGATGGCGTCGTCAAAGCCAGGTTGATAGAGCAGTTCCAACCTGCTGGTCACTGAAATAGCCTCTCCAAGAGAGGACTGGTGTTGGCATGGAGGTTCTGAGGCCTTGATGTCCAGACCCCAGTACCAGGGATGAAATCCCCCGCGTCTGACCCTACTCTAGAAGGGGGCATGTGAATCGGCAGCTCGGAGGCTCCAAACTAAAAACTTAAAAGCCCAAGTTTGTTCCTCCACACACAGTACAAAACTCTTGGCATTTTATGGGAAAACAGACTTTTATTTGAAAAATAAACTCCAGTTGCTGGGAGAGAAAAGAAGAGCGGTCTGTGATCCAACACGGAGAGGAGCTAGAAAGGACACAAGTTTCACAAGTTCAATAAACCTCCTGGGAAGCTCATTCGCATTTCAAACGGCTCTCCTTACATCCTTTGATCAGATCCACACTCCAGGAGCAGGTGGGGGCAGGGGTGGGTTTAAAGAAGCAAGATGTAAATAACCCAGAATCACGGCCACCCACAATAGAACATTAATATTTTAACTAGGAACAGAAAAGTAAATGTATTCGGGGTGTTCGAAGTACACATGGCCTGGGTCACGGCTGTGAGCTGGTCCTGAGAAACAAGTTCAAACCTCCACCATCTGGCATCTCCGGCAAAGCCCTCAGCGCGTCCTTCCAACCCCTCTGGTTCTCTGGGCCCCGAAGTTCCCAGCCAGACTCCTCGCTCTGCGGGCAGGCGATCCACGCCCGTCCTGCTGTTTATGACCATCTAGGGTGGCATTTCCCAAAGTGCAAGTGCAGCCCCACGCCTGCGCCCTCGGGCACCCCGCCGTGTGGGGCAGAGACGACATGCAGGTGCCACCAACCCAACAAGTCAAGTCAACAACAGCGCACAGAGGCCAGGGTATTGTTTCATGAGAAATGGTTTTTAGCCGTCCATGTGACTGCTGGATTATGATATAAAATGTATTTCTGACTGTGGGCCGCAACAAAGCAGCTTCAGACCAGGGTTGTGACGATGCTCCGTGGCCTCGTTGAACANCGGCCCCCTACCTCCCCTGGCCCCTCCACCCACCCAGAATAAATGATAACTGCTGAGCCCAGGGCCTGACCCATGGAGGGGTCTCACATGTGGCACCTGTTAGGTGCAGAGTTGAAAAGGACAGCATTAGATATGCAGTCGCTAAGGACACCGAGGTCAGGAGGTAAGCTTGTCGACTGTGTTGCTATCTGCAGAGCATGACAGTGATGAGACAGATTGAGGGAATGATCAGCCTTTGACCTCAAGGCTGCATTCTAACTGCAACACAAGGGTAATTTACAAGGAGGGGCAGAACCACTGGCAGACTGACTGCCTGGTAGCTTGAGTGTGAGAGCTTTTCTGCCTCCTCTCGGTCCCCCGCTCTTGATTTCCCCCTGAACCTTCGTCCTGCCCCCTGCACCCATCTCATCATTGTCTTCTGGAAGTTTTGTGAGTAATGATTAACCATCTTTCCACATCCTTCCATCCAGATGTCACCGTTCTTCTCTGAGTATCTGCAGGGATCCTCTACTGAACTTGACCTTGACCCCATCCTCCTTATTACCATGATCTTTCTAGTATTCCTGGGTATGGTCCACTCACCAGGGCCTGGTGAGCCTCTCAAGGGTGAGAGGCTGTCTGGCGGTCTGGTCAGTCGTGAGAGACTGTCGTTTGTTGAATTAACACGTCAAGAACCAGCTTGTCCTGGAGAAAGGGCTGTGATGGATTTCATGTGGGCTTCTGAATGTACACCCAAAGAAGACAGAAGAGTAACTCCAATTTGGTAGCATGGTGCAGGAGAGTTAGTGCTTATCAGCAAATTTCAGAAGAAGTTAAGAGCCTGGTGTACTAAACTTGGCTTTCCTGACATTAGGTTTTGGGCTATTAAAAGGTAGTAACCACAGTTCGTGTGGCTTGAGAGTCTTGGGGAAAAATACTGTGGAAATTTGTGTTTCAGGAATAGAAGCAGGAGCCATTAACTCAGGCAAGAAATGTGGGAGCTGTTAGTGTTTCTTATAGCCGGTATAAATAGCTTGTCATTAAGTTCCATGCTCCTTTGTTTGGAATGTAAATATTTGCATTAAAAATATAAAGTATGTCCTGGAGTGTATTTATAGAGACCATAATTTCCAAACCGAAAATCAGACTATTGGTCTACAGAGAATTGTTCCCTCTGATTCGTGAACCTGTTTATATAAAGAGCCTTCCAAATGTACACACACAGAGCTGCATTTGCTTTGTGCACGTCAGGGATCTCCAGGATTACAAGAAAGCGGGTGGCCCCGGGGAACTGGGCCAGTCAGTGGGGTTTCCCAGTAGACACTTGTGATCATGCCATCTGTTAAGTTGCAGCCTCCCTGGGCAGGGTGAAGTTTTGGCCCAGGTCCCGTGGGACCGGCCGGCTTCCCTGCCTTCAGTTTCCTGGACATCCAGGTGGGAGTTGGCTGCAGCTGGGTCGTGTAACCAGACACTCGATTTCAGAATCGCTGTTGCTTTAAGAAGAATGTGGAGAAGAATTCAGGATCGGTGGTGCTCTTTCTGTGGTCTCCTTTCTGGTTCAAGGTTGAGGGCCTCCGTCGGATGTCATCCTCCGGCAGATTCTTGGGGCCGTTTAGCTTTTTCCTTTTCCATGATGAATAGCGCAGACTTGTCAGACGTTTGCTGGAGACAGGATGTCAGCACCTATTTGCTCTCTGCCCTCTTCTTTGGAATGAGAGACTGGGGGCTACAGTCGGGCTGGGCCGGGGCCTCTGCTCCTGGCATTGTCTGTGTGTGTGTCTGTGTCTGTGTGTGTGTCTGCGTCTGTGTGTGTATCTGTGTTGGGAGGGAGCGGGGTTATTCTTGAGGGGGCAGCCCTCGCTGGAAAGCCTTTCTCCAGTGTCTCAACAAATACAGAGGATCGCCTGGTCAGTGGGAGCGGGCCGCCCTGGTCCACAAATGAGCTCTGAATCCAGTCTGTCCCCCACCTGGAGGCAACCCCTACCATTACAAGGTGATGTAAGACAACTGAGTGGGGACCCAGGGGGATCTTGGCAGGATGAGGGGTACCCTCGCTCTGGCCTCTGGTTGGCTGGTACCAGCACCTCCTTTGCCTGGCATCCCAGGCAGCCCAGGGCCCTTCTGTGGGGCGGGGGCCAGCTCCATCTCTCCCCCCGTGTGCTGTTGCTTCAGGACCAGGACTCAGCTGAAATGGCAGGAATCCTTCTCGGTCTCGTACGGGGCATGGTGACCTGGCTGTAGGAGCTTCAAGCATCTCTCTGCTCAGGGTCCCAGGATGCCAAGCCCCACTCAGGGAAGGAAATGAAACAGGGTGGTGATCCGAGGGGAGGGGCGTGGCGAGCCAAGTCATCAACCTAACCATGCCCCGTGCACTGTCCAGGGTTAAGCACTCAACTTCCCCTGGTTGCCTCTTACTTTGACCCATCAGTATTTCTTATCTGAAAGAGATACCCTCTGGGCTTAGAAATGGTGAGTCCTTAGAGAGGACCATCTTCCTGTTTACCTGGATGTTCTTAAACTGTGGGACACTCCCAATTGCCCTTTCTGTGGTCAGCTGTAGCCAGACCCACATGGTGAGACCTTCCCTTATTCTCTCACAGTTGACGGTAATAGTTCCAGGAAGGCCCCAGCCAACCCCATATCAGACTAGTAATCCAACAGCGCTGTTTTGAAAGTCAGAGGAAATAGCTGCTTTTAGGACATGTTGAATTTGCTGAAGAAAGTTGTCAGGAGTGCTAAGTGAGAGGGTGAAAGAGCACTCAGAGTAATGGAATTGGGGTCAGCCTGACATCTGTGTCGCCCTAACTTTGAAAGCTATTTATACTTGTTCCGTAGCAGTTTGTGTGAGAAATTAGAAAGATACACAAGAGGGAAGAGGGAGCTTAGCAAATGTGGCCTCTTCACTGGAAACAGCTTCCAGGCAAAAAGAAAAAAAGTCCTTTGCTCACCGGTTGGCTGTTGAAAATCCACAGATCTTTTGCATTGTTCACAATTTGGTTCTGAGAATAAAAATGATGTATTAAAGAGTAGATGAAACCTCAGTTGCCATTTCAATGGTAGAAAATGAATTTGCTTTTGGCTGTTAAAACGGAAATAAATCAATAGAAAAATGCAAGCCTGCCCACTTTCAAGTCAGCAGTTTGTGTGTGTGTGTGTAGTTTATGTATCTTTGGATCAGTTATGAAGCCGTGGAATTGTTTAGGGAGAATGTGTGCGTGTATATGTGTGTGTGTGTATGTGTTTATGTTATATATATTTACTTTACAATGTTCTCATCTGATTTATTTTTTAAAATCATGCAACAGATTTTTTTTTTTTGTCTATTCAACCTATCCTTTTTATAAAACAGCTTTAAATGAGATGTAATTCACATGATATAAAATTCGCCATTTAAAGCACACAGTTCAGTAGTTTTTAGTAGGTTCACAGATGAGTGCAACCAGACCCATGTTTTCTTTTAGAGCAAGTCCTCATATTAAAAAGAAACCATGTACCTATTAGCTGTTAGCCCCCTATCTCCCCATTCACCTCCCCCACCCTAAGCAACCAAGAATCTACTTTATCTCTATTAATTTCTTTATTCTGGACCTAAGATGAATGAATCACATAGGATATGGTTTTTTGTGTATCTGGTTTCTTTCACTTAGCATCATGTTTCATGGTTCATCTATATGGTGGCTTATATCAGTACTTCATTCCTTTATATGGCCACATGATATCCCATTGTATGAATAGGCTACGTTACATTTACCCATTCATCTGTTGATAAGGTGGCTCCACTTTTTGGCTCTTAGGGATAATGCTGCTATAAACATTCATTTACGAGTCTTTGTGTGGACATGTTTCCATTTCTAGAATTAAATTTTTGAGCTATCTTTACTTGCTTTCCATAATTCATTTACTTTTTTATATGCTGTTCTCCTGGCCCTAAAGGAGGACTGATTCTCAGATGAGGTTCTGATTTCCCCTGACTTGTCTGACTGTTAGAGCTCGCAAAGGCCTTCNGAGGTCATCAGAGTGGGTGGCTGTCCAAGTCTGCGGGTTTCCACACCTTTTCTCTAGCGGGGCTTCCCAGGTGGCATAGTGGTGAAGAACCCACCTTCCAATGCAGGAGACTCAGGATTGGATCCCTGGTCAGGAAGATCCCATGGAGGAGAGCACGGCAACCCCCTTCAGGATTCTTGCCTAGAGAGTTCCATGGACAGAGGAGTCTGGTGTGTCCACGGGGTCACAAAGAGTCGGACACGACTGAAGCGACTTAGCACAGCACAGCACGGGACAAAGACAAGTGTCCCAGTGCCCAGTGGGGCCGACTTCCGTCAGCCGTGGTCACTCGGGGTGGACAGCTGCCCAGCTGGGACACGATGCCATTTCTTGCTCAGTGAGGGGAAGGGGGGCAGCTAGCCAAAGCGCTCCAGTCTCACCCCAGCAGCTGACATAGCTCGATCAATCGTGGATTCTGGGAAGCCCACTGCTTCCAAAAAAAAAGCATCCCTCGCATCTGTTTTGTTTTTGCTTTTTGGAATCACTATTAACTTTCATTTCCTTTTGGCCACAGGGAAACACAAGGGATCTTAACTTCCTGACCCGGGAGGGAACCCGTGTCCCTGCAGGGGAAGCCCTAACCACTGGACCGCCAGGGGCTCCCTTGCCCCTGGTTGTGATGCTACAGCCCCTTCTCATTTGCACGCTAAACGTGCCAGCGACCCCCAGAGGACGCAGCCTTGAACGTGCATAATACACATCGTAGTTGGACTACCTTTGCCAGAACCTTCCCGAGGAGTTGGTCTGAGCCTGAGGGTGTTGGGGAAAGTTAAGATATAACTTAAGTTTTATCTGAGAGCCTGGCAGACCACTCCAGGCGAGAACAGTCAGGCAAGGCTTTCTGGAGAAGGCCAGGTGGGAGGAGGTCTCAGAGGAGGTGGTCATTGACATCCAGGTCTATATCAGCAGGCCCGGCTGGGTCCCCGCCTCTGATGAACCCCTCCATGGAGCAAGTCATTCCCNAGAACAGTCAGGCAAGGCTTTCTGGAGAAGGCCAGGTGGGAGGAGGTCTCAGAGGAGGTGGTCATTGACATCCAGGTCTATATCAGCAGGCCCGGCTGGGTCCCCGCCTCTGATGAACCCCTCCATGGAGCAAGTCATTCCCCCACGACACCTCCCCTGGACCATGCCATGGGGTCCTGGGCTGGCCTGCAACCCCCACCCCTCACCGTCCCTCCCTGTCCCTCCCCATGTGGTTCCAGCCACACTTCCTGCTCCCTGCAGGCTCGGAGGCCGCCCAGCTTCTGGACACTTCCACCGCTGTCCCTGCAGCCAGGCACGCCTTGTCCCCACCCCACCTGCCCCACACACCTGCCTCATGCGCCTGCCCGGCCACACCTGGCTCCGTCCCGCCTCTGCTCAGATGCCCCCGTCTCAGCTTTCCTGAAGGTTCTGCATGAAAGAGCCACCCCTCTCCCGGTGTTTCACTCTTGGAGCGACAGTTCGCTCAGCGTCTCCCTCACCTGTGCACTGTCCCTGGTGCCAGGATCTCAGCAAGCTCTCATCCAATAAGGACCGAACGAATACTCAGCGTGAGACTGCTCCCCTATTAAAGGCCGGGTCAGGCTGGTCAGGGGTGAGATCCGCTTCCTGCTCCGTAACAGCCACTTTTTTTTTTTCTGTCTGGGAGTGGCTCAGACGGTAAAGAATCCACCTGCCAATGCAGGAGACCTAGGTTTGATCCCTGCGTGGGGAAGATCCCCTGGAGGAGGGCATGGCATCCCATTCCAGGATTCTTGCCTGGAGAATCCCCATGGACAGGGGAGCCTGGCAGGCTGCAGTCCACGGGGTCGCAGAGAATCAGACAGGTCAGTGAGCACGGGAAACCCAGGCAGGAACCGCGGGTGCAGCCGCGTCCCCTGGGTTCACACACGGGGCTCTATCCCCCTCTAGCGGTCACTCGCACACGAAGCCGGAAAAGCCCCGGAGTTTTGCAGGCCTGCAGGGCTGTTCCCAGGCCCCACCCCCGCCCTGGGACCCAGAGCTGCCCCGCCCCAATTTTCTGTGGGAAATCAGATTCCAAGAGGCATTCAGGAGAGAAAGGTGGAAGGCGGATACACATTCACCCCGTCTTGTCTCGAATGTGGGAGAGATTTAACGTGGACCTTCTTCCTCTGCTCTGTGTTTCCCAGTGGACCGGCTGCCCCCAGGGGGATCTGCCGGAGCTGGACGGGCTGCCCCCAGGGGGGTCTGCAGGAGCGAGGACAGATACCCCGTCAGAGCCTCAAGTCATCGAAGCTTTTCAAAGGCAAACTTGAAAAAGAATAAAAGAGAAGGCCGGACTTCCCTGGTGGCCCAGTGGTTAAGACTCTGCCAGCCAATGCAGGGGACACCGATTCAACCAGTCAGGGAAGTTCCCACCTACCTCGGGGCAGCCGAGCCCACAAGCCACCCAGAGCCGGTGCTCTGCAACAGGAGAAGCCGTCACAATGAGACGTCCACACACCACCCCTGGGGAGTGCAGAAAGCTAGGGAGAAACCCTGAGTGCAGCAACAAAGACCCAGGAGGCCATAAACAAACAAACAAACTAAAAAGTTCATTTGTATCCATTAAAAAATGATTAAAAAAAAAAACCACGTGGAAGGAACGGTACAGAGAAAACCTAGAAAAAGTGAATTTACAGAAGGCAGAACTCAGATCTAAGACATCGCCCAAAGGCGGCCTGATGAGCTTGCTAGCTTATTTAGTGGGTCAAGGGAGAGTTTCGGAGGAAAAAGGCTGGTGGGTGGAGTAGGGAGGGTGCTGGCATGGATAACGAGGCTTTTTGCTAACCTGCACTCGGCCCCTCCTCTGGCCCAGTCGTGGTCACTTAGCAGTATTCATCCCTCACCACGTCTTGCCCC
>SJYV01019664.1:1699850-1753285 GCA_006410875.1 Neotragus pygmaeus
GAAAGTGAAAGAGGAAAGCAAAAAAGTTGGCTTAAAGCTCAACATTCAGAAAACAAAGATCATGGCATCCGGTCCTATCACTTCATGGGAGATAGATGGGGAAACAGTGTCAGACTTTATTTTTGGGGGTTCCAAAATCACTGCAGAGGGTGACTGCAGCCATGAAATTAAAAGACGCTTAGTCCTTGGAGGAAAAGTTATGACCAACCTAGATAGTATATTCAAAAGCAGAGACATTATCAGCTTTATTGGACTCTTAGGGTATTTTCTTATTTAGTTATTTTTTGTGATTGTAAACAGCAATATAGTGAGCATGCATCTTTTTCTATATATGCAACTATATCAGGGTAAATTCGTGAAAGTGGAGTTTCTAGGTCAAAGGATAGTCATGGTTTTACATTTTCGATGTATTTTTGGCTGATTGTCTCTGGAAAGGTAGTACTGATTTACATGCTTAACAGTAGTACATTTCTCCATAACTGCACCAACACTTTATATTTAAGACCAGGATTTTTATTCAGGCAAGACATAGACATAAAAAACAGTCAGATGTCAGACATTACTTTGAAGCTTCTTTTGGTAATAATGCTGACCTGTCCTGCCACAGTGATGGGAGATATTGATATAAATGGTTTTTACTTGCCAAATTAAGAGCATGGTGGTACCCTTGATTACATTTACATTTACCACTAATTCCCTGAGCTCCTGAACACAGGGGAAAAATCATTATGATAATGAAGGAAGCTATTTTTAAACAAATGTATGCATGTACATTTTGGAGATAGAAATGTTATGTTCTTCTTTAGAGAGTGAAGTACATACCATTCATTTATTCAAGGCAAAACTTAATATCCATAGTAAAATATAACTTTTTTGCCCCAAAGTCTCATTTACTGTAGAAAAGAAGAACGAGATGACAATCCAATTTCCAGGCTCGTTGATGGCAGTCTAAAGATGTGTACTGACAGTGATGTATTTGGAAATTATTTCGGATTCAAGAATTCAAGAAGCCCAGAGCTAGAATGACCATTGCAGTCCTGCCTTTCACCACCAGGAGCTTGTTCATTAGTCTTCTTGAAAGCGTAGAAAATGTCCAACTACAGGTAGATGGGGCAGGAGAGGGAGGGAGGCACCATTCTGTCCTCATCAGCTTTTTAAAAAAGCCAACTGGAAAGTGAAATTGAGCTGCATTAGCAGTGCACCATGAGGGCACAGCAGGTTAAGTCCTTTGACCTGATTGCTAAGCTTCTTATGTTTTAAATATTATGTCAGGCAGATTACTGATCTTCCCTTCAGTTCAATTCAAAAGTTAGCAGGTTGAGTAGTAAAATTTCAAATCTCTTCGTCACATATGAAACTAGTTATTTAGAAGAAAGAAAAGCTCTCCTGTGTGCTTAGCTGAGGAAACAGATAACTTCATTGTGCAGTAAAGGGTGCTCTTTCCCTCCTGTCTGATGACTAAAACTGCGTGGCAAATAGCAAAATGGCTTGAAATGGGATTTAGGTAGTGTGAAGCAGTAGGGACCATGAAGGAGTCAAGGGAAGGGAGTATTATGCCTTGCTGCATGGCCTCGGTACACAGCTCTGGGGCTCCCTCCTATTCTGTCCTCCACTGTATCGACTCAGCACAAAATGAAATGAAGTGTTGGAAATTAACAGGCGAATAAGGTGATGAAGGGGCTTCCCTCATGGCTCAGACGGTAAAGAATCTGCCTGCAGTGCAGGAGATCTGGGTTCCATCCCTGGGTCAGGAAGTTCTCTGGAGAAAGGAATGGGTACCCACTCCAGTATTCTTGCCTGGAGAATTCCATAGACTGAAGAGCCTGGCGGGCTACAGTCCATGGCGTCGTAAAGAGTCAGTGATGACTGAGCAACTAAGCATGCACTGCTTTGCAGATTGGGCCTAACTGAATATCTTCATTTCAGTTTTACTTGTGGTTATTCATGCAATAGGATATGAGATAGAACATTACCAATCATTAGGAAATGTTGTCAGTGGAAATAGAAAATATTGTCAAACGTATCTGACATGTGTGCAACCATACACAAATCCCAATTAGCTGGGTAATTGTCATCTTTGTTTTTAACTTCCTCCCAGTTTCTTTTACAAATTACAATTGACAACTAGAACCTAACCAGAGAAGAAAATCTATCTGATTGCTGATTAGATCACTTAGGGAAAAGGAATATTTGTTTGTCAAGTGACTTCCAAAGGTTATTTGCTAAGAGACAGCTGCTAAACTGGAACTCCTGAATCAGTATTATTGACTGTAATTCTTGGGTAAAGTCCATTAGAGACAACCTAGCATTATAAAGTGGTGGATTATTATTTTAGTTACAGAATAGTTGGTGAATATCAAGGAATATCCCATTTTAATGAGATGCAGGTCCTAGGCAATTATTCAGTTGTTCTTTAGTGGCTAAGTCACGTTTAACTCTTTTGCGACCCCATAGACTACAGCCTGCCAGTCTCCTCTGTCTATAGCATTTGCCAGGCAAGAATGGAACGGGTTGCAATTTCCTTCTCCAGAGGGTCTCCTAACCCAACAATTGAACCGCATCTCCTGTTGTTAATTCCTCAGGTAGTTTACTTATGGTTGATGTACTTGAAAGTAGCAAGGAGTCTAGATAATTATTCTATAGATGTTTTATTATGATTGATTTTTTGATTACATCTTCCTTTTCAATTTCTGATTCTTCCAGGCTAAAATTGTGGTGACCCAATTCNGTTTACTTATGGTTGATGTACTTGAAAGTAGCAAGGAGTCTAGATAATTATTCTATAGATGTTTTATTATGATTGATTTTTTGATTACATCTTCCTTTTCAATTTCTGATTCTTCCAGGCTAAAATTGTGGTGACCCAATTCTTGGAGTGGAATATTTTTGCTACATTTATGTAGTACAGAAGATTCAAAATTACTTTCAAAGAATTTTGTTCCTGCCCTCAAATGCTCCCTCAGCTCACCAGCAAGTAGAGGTGAAATCACGTTTTTGTGCTTGTCAGGCTTTTCAATTTTCACCCAAGAATGTTAACTCTCTTCTTAGCTCAGCTCAAGCATAAGGCTCTGTAGTGAACTGACAGCATAAAATGTCCATACTTTAGTTATTTTTGGAAGAGTGCACATTAAACTTATTGCTGTACGCATCATCTCTCAAAAGCTCAGCCAGTTCAACAGTATTCATGGAGGTTGTGTGAAGCCTGCTCAGTTTAAATGTTCCTCTGGATAACTTCAAAATATTCCTGGATTGAGCATGACAGCATAAACCTGTGTGCCTAGACTGATTCATCTTGGTTTTCTTTTTACTGCATTGACGTTGGAGTTTTGTTATTGCCAGAGTGATCAACCATCCCAGTTTGCCTAGATAGTCCTGTTAGAACTGACAGTCCATGTCTCAGGGCAATTTCTAATCTTAGACAAACCTGTGTAGTTGGTCACCATACCAGTTAATCAAACACATCACCTTGGAACTTACTGGTGTATCTAACATAAGGCTGTGAACATCTTTATATGAGTTCTCAGGAAGTAATTCTCTTTGGTCTTGATTTATCTCCTGAGCAGCTATGTTTTCAGTCAAACATCTTAAATTTAAGTGAATTATAAGACTGCAGAGTTTGCTTTCTTTTACATTGACAAAAAAGAGCCACATTTATGGCTCAGCTAAGGGATGCATTTTTGTATTAGCCATATACCTAGCTCCATTTTATGTGCTTGATTTCTTTATTTTTTATTTCTTTATTCTTTCTCTGCTACCTCTAATATGTTAACTTGTATTTACATATTCATGAAACCTGCCTTTGGTGCTTTTTGTTAAAGAGGAAGCATAAATAAAAATTGCTATGTTATACCACAAACAATATTGCAGGTCAGGCTTTCCAAGAAGTAGACCCCGATATGGAAATTTATGCATAGGACATTTATTAGGGAGTACTTTTAGCATTCGTAAAGTGAGAGAAGGGGAGGAAGCAGGACACCCAGCAGAGGTATTGAGGCTCCAGCTGATCCCAGGGGACCTCTGGAACTGGGATGGCCATGTGATCTTGTCTTGGATTTGGGCAAGGAGGCTGCCCCTGGGAGGAGGTATGACCTTGGGTGAGGGGCTGTCTTTAGCTACGGCCAAATCTCAGAGAGGTCCAACAGTGAGGCGGCAGCAACACTGGTAGCTTGGGTAATGAATCCTCCAGCATTGTATCCCCCATGACTAGCATGCAGTGTGGAGTAGTATAAAGAGAGAAAGCCTGCACTGTTTGTCTGTAAAAGAAGGATAAGAATACCTTAAGTGCAGTATTCTTATGAAAATCAATCAGAGTGTATATTACTATATTCCAGTCACTTAACACAGAGTGAGCCACTCAATAGATGGTTATTGTTGTTGTTTAGTTGCTAAGTCACGTCCGACTCT
The DNA here is from genome assembly GCA_006410875.1 of Neotragus pygmaeus. Taxonomy (NCBI): domain Eukaryota; kingdom Metazoa; phylum Chordata; class Mammalia; order Artiodactyla; family Bovidae; genus Neotragus; species Neotragus pygmaeus. The sequence goes on from SJYV01019664.1 coordinate 1,704,255, forward strand.
TGTGACCCTGTGGACTGTAGCCCACCAGGCTCCTCTGTCCATGGGGTTCCCAGGCAAGAATACTGGAGTGGGTTGCCATTTCCTCCTCCAGGCATTCTTCGGGACCCAGGGATTGAACCTGTGTTTCCTGCATTGGTAGGAAGATTCTCTACCACTGAGCCACAATAAATGGTAACCACTATCATTTCTCACTCTTTTTTCTACATGAGCCTGATGGGTTAATCTATGTGAAAGCATCATGGATCGTTTTATTCAGTGATTTTCTGTGCATGAACGTAGTTATAGAAGAAATTTAGGTTAAGAAAAACAAAACAAAACAAAAATAATTTGGGACATGCACATTCTAACACTAGTTGTAACATAATAGGATTTCTCTAACAAATTAAGAGCATAAGCAAAGTGACATAGAATGTTCTAAGTAGATTATTTGCAAGTCTCTATTATGGAATTTCTTGTGAGCCTCTTGAGTCTTTAGGATGAGGAATTAGAAGCCAGCATAATACATACAAAGGAGGCAGGGCAGGTTTGACACTTTCCTGGTTGTAACTAGATTCCTTCCATTTTGAGCATTTCTATGACCCACTTTTTTTCAAGCACTGTGAAAGCAAGAGACCAAAAATAGAAAAACACAAGATGAGACGAAGAATAGTTAAATAAAATNCAGTTCAAAAGCATCAGTTCTTCGGTGCTCTGCCTTCTTCACAGTCCAACTCTCACATCCATACATGACTATAGTTATAGTGCTCAGTAAATATTCTAGTGGATGAATTCTACATGGTCAAGGATTTGCCATGTTTCTTTACATATGGGGCTTCACTAGGCTATTTTAAAGTAGGATTTTTAAAGATAGAGGGAGGAACACGAGTGTATGGTAGTAAGTAGGAACATGACTTTCATAAATCAAGGCATGACACACCGTGGGTGTAACATGCCAGTGACCAGACTACCCTCGTCAAAGCTTGCTTGTCCCAGGTGCATCTTTCCCCGGCGTTAGCCTCTTGGCTATTGCCCATAACTCCGATAACTAGGAAAGTATGGTAACATGCAGGGAACAACACAGTGGCTTTTTAAACCAGAGCCCTTTGGAAAAAACTGTCCAGTGCCTGGCAGGGAATTCCACGCACGGCATCTGGTCCATCCACAACTGGCTGGCACTGATGTTGCGATGATGGCAAGATCTTAAAATAAAGGGCTGACATAGGTGGTGGAAACTCCGGCAGGGGAGGAAGGCTCAGAAGAGGGTCTTGGTGTTTTTAATCAGATAATCTCCCTACACATCTCAAATCATGACCGGGAAGCTGCCCACACTTTCTATGCAGAATCATTCAGAAGGTTTGTGCTGTAGCTCACAGAAATAGAACCAAATTAGTAAGTGAAAATAACATTCTCTACATGTCATAGGTATTATAGAGGGAAAACCATGAACATAAACTCCTGGACACCTCAAAAAAAAACCTTGCTTACTGGAAATTTCTTTTCCCACTTCCATTTATCACAATGGAAAATATATAGACTGTTATCTCTTTAGAAACACCAAGATGTGAGCCATCAGTGGGCCCTGCTTGTGGTTAGTCTCTTAAAACAGTTGTCCCCAGAACAGAAGCAGATGAAAGCCCAAAGTCTTTCAAACTTAGAGGTGTAATGGGGTAAAGTTGGGCAGATCTGACTCAGNTGTTATCTCTTTAGAAACACCAAGATGTGAGCCATCAGTGGGCCCTGCTTGTGGTTAGTCTCTTAAAACAGTTGTCCCCAGAACAGAAGCAGATGAAAGCCCAAAGTCTTTCAAACTTAGAGGTGTAATGGGGTAAAGTTGGGCAGATCTGACTCAGCTGGTGTGTGGTGGTCAATACTGATTCCTTCACGTGTTTACGGAGCCCCAGCTAGGGACAACCTGTGTCTCAGTGCAGAGTGGGAGCTCCCTGCGCGTGGACACTTTGTCACACGTCCCCGTCACCTGGGATTCTTTCTAACATACTGGGGTGAAAGTTGCTCAGTCCAATGCTTTGTGACCCCATGAACTATACAGTCCGTGGAATTCTCCAGGCCAGAATACTGGAGTGGGTAGCCTTTCCCTTTTCCAGGGGATCTTCCTGACCTAGGAACTGAACCGGGGCATCCTGCATTGCAGGCAGATTCTTTACCAACTGAGCTCTCAGGGAAGCCCAGCACTGGAGGTGTTTGTTAAATGTTTGTTGACTGGACGAATGGTTCTAGCACCCGTGGAGTTNCCGTGGAATTCTCCAGGCCAGAATACTGGAGTGGGTAGCCTTTCCCTTTTCCAGGGGATCTTCCTGACCTAGGAACTGAACCGGGGCATCCTGCATTGCAGGCAGATTCTTTACCAACTGAGCTCTCAGGGAAGCCCAGCACTGGAGGTGTTTGTTAAATGTTTGTTGACTGGACGAATGGTTCTAGCACCCGTGGAGTTCACAGCATAGGAAGCTATACAGAATTTCTTGTTCAGTTATCACTTCTACACCAATAAAATCTGAGGTAAATGAAAATTTAACTTAAGGTAGCCTTAAGGCAAGAAAAGATGAATCACTGGTGGCAGCAAGCAGTATTTCAAGACTTTAACCTACCTGGAGCAGGAATGATGGGCAGTGCCGAAGACTAATCATAACGCCACTGCCTCATTAGAGGTGGGTTCAAGGGCACACCTCCTCAGTAATCAACCAGCAAGCTGGCCTCAGGGGACAAAGATTGCTCTTTGCGGCAGGGAGCGCGTGTAGACCTAGAGCTGATTCATGTTGATGTTTGGTAGAAACCAACACAATACTGTAAAGCAATTATCCTTCAATTAAAAAATCTAAAAATTTCTCTTTGCTACTTTACAGGCAACTGCATGTTTTATTTTTGATCATGTGAAGTTTCATTCTGAAAAGATTCACATGAACCCTTGTGACTTAGTCAAAAGTTTAGCAAATAATTTAACATAAATTCCATATTTTTTCCTGGGAAGGAGAAAAAATCGATAGTCAGGTGGCCTTTTACTTATAATGGGGAATTTGAGGATCCCTTGCAACACAGAGTTGCATGTCTTCAAGATGTCTCATGACTAGAGAGTTCGGGAATTACTGTGTAGATCTCAATTATTCCTTCTACTCTCATTGTTAACTAGAGTCATCGAGGATTAACACTCTTGGGATTGCAGTTAGGCCCTATTGTGGATCTCCCAGGAACAATTCTATTAATATCACTTTTCATCTTCTAGGTACAAGTTCAGGAAACGGTCAGGGAGCGAATCTCTCTCAGCCACACGCCGGCTTTCTCTGAGCCTACTGGGGAGGAGCCTGCTTTTCCTGGGACCACAAGAGAGTCCCTCCCTGATTTGGGAGGGATCGATGAAGAAAGTGCGTCATTGGCCAAACAGCTGGAGGGAGACGGCTGTACCCAAGGGGCACAGCATGAAGAAAACCGAGGTGACAACACGCTTGGACCTTCTGCGGGAGACCTGGGGCATGCGCTGAGCATCCCAGAAGCCAGCAGTGAAGCCACATCTCCCCGTGAGCTGTCGGGGCCTCCCCCCCAGCTCCGGGCTGCCTCTGTGTCCCCTGAATTTGCACACACCGTCCCCGCCCTGGAAACTGTGTGCGCTGGGCCAGGGGACGGAGTAGCCGCATGTGGCCCGGAGCGTCTTGAAGCAGGTGACCAGGGAGCATGTGATACCGTGGGCTCTCTGGTTGGAGCCCCAGTCAGTAAATATTTGCCTCAAGAAATGTGCTCCCTGGACTTAGAGCTGGCAGGTCAAAGCAAACCGCCTGATTTATGTCCTCCCGATGACAAGACTCTGGACGTTCTTTCTCAGACACGAGGTCCTGAGCCTCCCCAGACTACGTGCAGGAGCAGTGATGAGAGAACCTCTCCCGACTCCCCTCTTTTCATCAGCACTTTCACCTGGAACATCTCACAGAAGGCCAGTGAAGGTGCCACCGGGGAGGATTTGGCCAACATAGAGGGTTCCGCCTCCACGTCGGCCTCCATAGCAAAGGCTGGCCAGGAGAGGCTGAGCCCCAGCCACTCAGGGGACCTTGAGGAAAGATGGCCTCTATCTCCAGAGAGCAACTCTTCTATTTGGGCCAAAGAGGGCGGTGACGAGAACTCTAGCCCCGGTGACATACTGGCAGGCCGTAGTTCAGTAGCAAAGTTTCCTCAGGAGAAGCCCGCAACTCTAACAGCTCACGTTGGGTGTGCTGAGGTGACTAGGGCGAATGGGGACACATCCGCTCTTTCCGTTGCCCCGAAAGGCCACCCACCCAAACACCTCGCTGCTTCAGTTGCTGGGGACAGCCATGTAGGTGGCCCTGAGGAGAGTTCACCTCGGGCACCAGATGGAGACACTGCTCAGCTTCCTTCCAGTGGACAGTTGGCTCATGTTTTTAATGGCTCCACAATCAAATCTTTGAGAGAGCTAGGACACATGTCTCTCAGTGGACCCGGAAACCATGTCCGAGTTCCTCAGCTCCCAGAGGGAGAGGGCTTCCGTAGCAGTTCCCCTCTTCAGACTGATAACCTGTCTAGAAAGAAGAGCCAGACCAGGCACAGAGCAGACACGAGGACCCTTGAAGAGAATTTCCAAGAAAAGGGAAGTGAAACAGCACAGAGGGTCCAGCAGGGTTCTTCTGACGATAATTTCCAAGAACCTTGGCCCACAACATCTGTCGGACAAGTGGAAACAAACTTGGCACCCTCGGACTGCTCATCAGCCAGCTCCACAGAGAGGAGGGGGCAGAGCCCAGGCAGTTGTGTGTCTGTGGCGGCTGAATCTACAGTGAAAGAGGACAGCCGGCCTCTGAGCCAAGTTCCCCCTCTCTCGAATGTCCTTCTGGACGAGTCTAAAGAGAACAGTCCAGGATGTTGGGAAGCTGGTAAAAAGCTGAAGATAATAACTCTAGAGGCTTCTGTTCCAGAAACCTGGCCAGTGGGACAGCTGACAGATTCTGGGTTCAAGGGGATGGACGCTGGTCTCATTCCTGACAGGATCCGGGCAATTCCTGATGTTCTAAAGGTGTGTGTTGCCGTGCCTAAACTGGGCCCCTCTAAGACAGCATCAGCCTGCAGTCCTCAGGTAGAGTATAGCTCAGCAATTGCTAATAACCGAAAAGGCCATAAAAGGGAAGAACGAGCTGGCTGTAAAAGTTGGAGTTGTCTTTCCTCCCAGTATCTGAGCCAACGCAGATTCCTGGAGTCATCTGTGGACCCTGTAGAGGGAAAGAAAGTCTGTGTCTCAGACTTGCTCCCAGAGGCTTTCAGAACCGGGAGGAAGGAAAATGCTAACCATGTGAGCCAAAATCGAGATGAAAACCGACTCAAGAGGGATTGCCCTGCCTCCTTTAAGCAGCTCCTTTCCTGCCCTAACATCTTGGAGTCCTCTGTGGACCCCACTGATGAAATGAGTGTGGGGTGGGCCAGGGTGGAGCCACCAGAGGCTTCTGGATCCACACTGGGGGCCACCGGAGTGGAGAATAAACCGAAGGGGGGACATTTGGACCAGAGACTGGAAGTCCAGCCTGCCGTCATGCAAGTTCTGTGTCCCCAGCGAAGTGGGGAAACCCCTCCAAGTGAGAACGGCACCAGTGAAAGCCAAGGGGGATGGGGGGCGGGACACAGTCGCCAGGACGGATCGAGGGGGCACGTGCGTTCTGCCGTTTCACCAGTCCCGGGCCCTGTGCAGGGCGGGGAGGCGATGCCAGGGGGACGCATCAGAAGCCGAGTACAGGAGGGCAGGGAGAGGTGCTCAGGGGGGCCTGGACGCAGTGAAAGCGACGGAGCAGCATTAGCTTCCCCCGCTCTAGCGCTCTCTAGCCGTCTTGCCAGGGTGACCCCCTCATCCATTGGAGTCACTACTCACAGCTTCACAGCTCAGAGTCATGACCTCCGTGAGGAGGACTTCATGGAGCCCAGAAACCACGAGCATGCCTTTTCTGACTCAGAGGAAAGGCGAGCTGTGAAGAGGGAGTGGGAGCAAGCGCCCTCTTCCAGTGGTCTCACCCGGGGGCCTTTTACATCCTCTCCTGAAAGAGGCATCACAGGCTTTTCAAGAAGCCACAGAATTGAGGAACATAAGGTAGAGAAGCCCCCCGCTGGGGAAACCAAACCCACAGGCACATCTGGTTCCCCGGCGGGGCCCCTGGCATCTGCTTCCGGAGAACGTGTGTCAGTGAAAGCTCCTAAGATGCTGCTGGACCCCTACCAACAGGGCTCCGCCCTGGGCCACGGGAAAAAGCCGGGGGAGGAGGAGGTTGGCCCCGTGGCGGCCCGCGCTAGCCGTCCACCCCCGCCAGCAGCGATGAAGTCACAGGAGGTCAAGGAGAAGCAGAAAACCCCAGGAAGTGGACACTTAACTGAGGGGGTAAAGAAGAAAATTCTGTCCAGGGTGGCCGCCCTGAGGCTGAGATTAGAAGAGAAGGAGAATGTGAGAAAGAACTCGGTCTTTGAGATTCCTAAGCCTGAAACGTCGGTCTCACGCACAGATGAGAAAGGAGAGCCCCAGAGGCCGCCTTGCCAGAGCGAAGCGAGAGGTGAGGGCTGTGTTGCTTCCTGTCGCAGTTTGCGTTCGTTGACCTTGAGGGCAAATTCGCGCGTCCTTCTGCGCCCTTGTAGTCAGGGTGCATGTCCGCTGGGCAGGCACTGGATGCTGGGACCAAGTGGTCTGACGTGTAGGCTGGTGGGTCTCAAATGTGAGTGACCTTGGGCTTCCCTGGGGGCTCTTTAGACAGATCGCTCAGTCATGTTCAACTCTTTGGGACCGCATGCACTGTGGCCCTCCAGGCTCCTCTGACAGTGGGAATTCTCCTCGCAAGGATACTGGAATGGGTTGCCATGCCCGCCTCCAGGGGATCTTCCCAACCCAAGCATCAAACCCAGGTCTCCCGCACTGAAGGCAGATTCTTTACCATCTGAGCCACCAGGGAAGCCCGTGAATACTGGAGTGGGGAGCCTATCCCTTCTCCAGGGAAACTTCCCGATGCTAGAGGTCTCCTGCATTGCAGGTGGATTCTTTACCAGCCGAGCTACCTGGGAAGCCTGTTAAGACTGATAGCTGGGCCTGACCTAGAGTTTCTGGTTCAGGAGAAAGTGCATTTCTACTGAGCTCCCAGGGGATCTACCGGGAGCACCAGTGATACAGGCTGCCTGTAGGTAGGCTTAACTGAAGAAGCAGGCAGTTAAGATGCTTCCTGTTTAATCATCCTTCAAAAAACAGTAAAGAAACAAGCATTAGACTGCAGTAATCTAGGTGAGAGATGACTTGGACCGAGATGGTAGCAATGCATGGCAGTGACTAGTGATGACATTCTGTAGATGTTTTGTAGGTAGGAACCACGGGCTCCGCTAACAGATTGGATGGGGCTGTGAGAGAAAGAAGACAAGGATGACTCCATGGTGTTAGCCTGAGCTACTGTTACGGGGTTGCTGTTTACTAAAACAGGAAAACTGGAGGAGGAGCTAGTTGTTCTGTTTTAAAAAAAGTACGTTTTGGACTTTTAAGTGTCAGGGCCCAGTGCTGAGGCCAGGAAAGGACCACAGTATCAGCCCTCAGGGATCCCGAGGTGGTCGTTTTCTGTTGCAGTGCCGTGAAATTCAGGGACTTTAGTAACTGACATTAAGCCCATGCCATCTCTACCATAGCCTTTGGATGTCTTTGAGGCAGTGAATGTTGTAATGCCTTGTTCCTTTGTTGTGAACAACTGATTTGTACTAAGAGGCTGTATCACAGCATATACAGGGATTGAGCTTTCTGACCAACGCGTCCCCTTGGGTGCGTCATGCCTTCGGTGGTGGGTTAGTCACTAAGTTGGGTCTGTGTCTCTTGCAACCCCGTGGACTGTAGCCCCCCAGGCTACTCTGTCCATAGGAATCTCCAGGCAAGGATAGTGGAGTGGGTTGCCACTTCCTACACCAGAGGATCTTCCTGATCCAAGGATCAAACCCAACTCTCTTGTGTCTCCTGTGTTGGCAGGAACTTTCTTTACCGCTGAGCCACCAAGGAGCTCGTGGATGCTTTTAACACTGGAGGCCCTCAAAGAGGTGAATGGGAATTCCATGTTGCGGGAAAGTTTAAAAACACTTTCTAGGGGGAAAACCAGACTCCAAAGTTTGGGAAACCAAGTTTGCTCAGAGCACAGTGTATCTAGAAGGAGGTCTGAATGGGAGCTCAAGATTGCTGAGATGGGAGAGAAGGTGTTTGCTAGACTGACTCACTCCCACGGAAGAAGGTGTTGCAGACACAATGAGAGAGGTGTTCAGCCTTTGTGTGGCACTTCCGCATCAGGAGCCATTGAAAGGCAGAAGGTTGGACTTAAGTCTAGAGGAGAGGGACACTGGTCGTCCAGGTCCAGTTTCTGACTTTTAATAGAATAGTTACACCTGAACCCAGTTACAGGCGACAACACGCATTTTAATTTTTCATCTATTTTTGGCTGTGCGAGGTCTCTGTTGCGAGAACTCTTCTCTAGTTGGGCTCTCCGGCTTCTCGGTGCGGCAGCGTCTGTTGCGGAGTGCAGGCGTCAGTAGCTGTGGCCCTCGGGCTTAGCTGCTCCGTGGCATCTTCCTGGACCAGGGATTGAACCTGTGTCTCCTGCATTGGCAGGCGGATAATCTTTACCACTGAGCCACCAGAGAAGCCAAACACCGGAGTTTTGGTGAGTGGGAGGGATAAGTTTTATTTGGGAAGGAGATTGGCAGTGCCAATTTTAAGAGATGGAACGGTTCTGGTGCAGAGTACATTCTGTGTCTTGCACTTGCAGCTCTTCACTGTGCTCACTCCCAAAGGCAGGGCAGGTCGAAAGGTGGAGAAGACGGCTGGGCTGTCCGTGGCCGGGAGGCTCTGTCCTCGGGGACGGGGGTGGCACGGGTGGAGCCTGTCACGGCCCTGTGAGAAGGAATCTTCAGTGCACAGTGAGCGGCTGTATGCTTTCTGCCCATTAGAATGTTACTTCAAGTAAAGGATTAAAAATTCAAAACATCAACCAGTGCAGCTAACTGGTATAATGAGACCACGTGCTAAACAAGATTTACAGAAAAACATTTAGGTACAATCTGGAGTCTCCTTGTAACCACTTTTTCTATTAAAAGTGGCATGGGTTTTCTTTCAAATTTAAGTATAAAATTTCTTTCCATTTCACCCTGCCCTTTGAGTTTGAAGTCCCTGGGGTCTCTGTTCCAAGTTTCAGACTCCCGGGGGCTCAGAGTCCTGGTAAGTGCAGTCAGCTTTGCTTTGCTTGGGGGAATCGCATCAATGTCACACTCCATCCCATAACCCAAGATCCCAGCCACCTCTTTCTGAGCTCTTTCCCACAAAACCTGGTAAAAGTCAGAAGAGATGGTGGCGAGGTAACACGCCAGCCCTGGACTGGGGTTGCAATGCCGCAGCCCTCTAACGCCAGGGAGAGGCTCCTTAGCAGAGACCTCACTCCCCATCCACGTCAGAGGGGCCCGCAGCCTCGGCTGCAGAAAGGGACCACACACGAAATGACTTCCCGAAGAGGCATCCAACCATATTCTAGTGATATGTTTCAAAACATTTAAAGAGAGTGGAACTGTGCTTTAAAGAATCGAGTGGTTTCAGCCCAGAGGCGGCGGGGGTGGGAGTCATGTTTGGAATTGTTGTCTGTCTCCGCGGCAGAGAGGACCGACCAGGTGCTGTCAGAGGGTTTGATCTCAGCTGCTCGGCCTCCCCAGGGGTGAAGGGCTGCAGCCCCGGGGAAGCACAGCCTTGGGGGCGGGGAGGCGGTGTTGGGTATGAGGGATGACTTGGATGACTGAAAGGATGAACTGAGTAAACTTTGATTCTCAAAGCTTAGTGAAGCCAAAGCTTTCTAGTCATCAGGGGACTTCTCAATCCTTTGCCCTCAACACTTGGCCAGAATATACACAGAAGATAAACCCAGCTTCACTCTTGGGCCTCATTTCAGCTCCTTCATCTGTTTTTTCCCCCACCCATCCCACACAAAAGTGGGCCCTCTCCCAAAACCCCGTGGCCGCCTGATCAAGCCTGTCTCTCCGTGACCCTCATTCAGCTCAGCCAGCCACATTACGCCTTGCCCTGAATCCCCCACCCCGGACTCAGGAACACTTAGGTGTCAGGAAATCCTCCATGAAGGGTCCTGGAGGAAATGTGTCCCAGGTGGGGTGACGGGCGTGGTCAAGACCCTGGACCAAGATCTTGACAGCAGGGGTCAGGGCACCTTCACGGTGGCCAGCTCGGGCCAGATGAACCGAGATGGGTTTTGTCATCTGTAGGACTGGGCATAGCTCATCTTTCTCCCGTGATATCGTTAGTGCCCGGAGATACTCTCTAACTGAAGAATTCATGACCTGAGCATCCCATATTACTTCCTGGGAAGGAAAATAAGCTTTTAAATACACATTATATAGCCAAGCTACGTCTGTTGCCAAGAGAGGGGAGGCGCACTGACGCCTGATTCCACTGATTTCACAGCAGTGGAATCTGAGGCAACAGCGCACGACCTCAGTGTTGATGACTTTTGGCTGTGGATTATATAACACAACCACAGCTGTGTAACTGTGGAACTTGGTGCATAACAGACCACCCCCGATGTGTCCAGTAACCTCACTACCTGCCCTGTTCTGACCACTTGGTGTTAGCCATCCTCTGCTGGTCTATGCTGCCTCCCAGTGGCTACCCTGAGTAATTACACATTCACCGGGTGTGCCAAGCTCTCCTCTCTGGTTTGGTTTTTTTCAAGATCACAGTTTCCTGAGAGGGATGGATATTAATTAATATCCATTGTCGTGGCTAAGTCGTCGATCTGATTCTGCGATCCCATGGTCTGTAACCCACCAGGCTCCTCTGTCCTTGGGATTTCCCAGGCAAGAATACTGGAATGGGTTGCCATTTCCTTCTCCAGGGGATCTCCCCCACCCAGGGATTAAACTCGTATCTCCTGCATTGGCAGGTGGACTCTTTACTGCTGAGCCATCAGGAAAGTCCATTAACATTCCTACTCCTGTTATAGTTTCTAAAAAATAAGGATTACAAGTTCACTACTAAAAAGTTTCAGCAAAAAATAGAATATCAAGTCTGTCTTGAATGAATTAGATAACCTACGTGTAGACATACATGATGATCCATGATTTTAAAAGGTGACATTCAAAGAACCCTGAATGTCCCCTAACCCCTGGCAGCTGTTTCTGCATTCTTCTATTTGATTCGGGTAGACAGTTCTGCTAACTGATAGCGACATCACTGAAATCCATCAGGATATCTTCAGCAGAGACAGCTGTGATCAGAGAGCGAGATGGACGGATATTCTTCAACAAATGACTCACTGCTTGTTTTTCTAAATGCTTACCTGGCTGTGTTGGGTCTCGGCTGCACCATGCGGAAGCCTGCTGTGTCACGCAGGGATCTTTGTTGTGATGCATGATGCACTTAACTGTGGCTCGAGGGCCCAGCTGCCCCCTCAGCACGTCGGGTCCTCCTGGACCAGGGACCGAACCCGTGTCTCCTGCATTGGCAGGCTTGGTTCCTAACCACTGGACCCCCCGGGAAGACCCCAGCAGATAACCTATTGTCGAGATGCCTCTTGTGCCTGGCGCTTAGCCATGCCGCTTGGCTGGCCCAGGCTTCATCTTATCCCTGATCCCCGGCTCTGACGCTGACCTGGCTGTCATCTCAGAGCATCTTAGTCTGGCCACGTTCTGTACACTAGGTGTCGACAGCTGTCCTTCCCATCCTTTTGATTTTTAATCTCAAGTTCTTTTTCATCTTGTGCATTGCAGAGCTCAAGGAATTTTAGGTAGCAAAAAGTGGGACTTCTTGTTTTTTTAAGAGTTCTATATCCAAATTATACTAGCTTTTTAAAATAAATTTACAAAACCAGAAACTCGACAAATTAAGAGGTTGAGGAATCTTCAAATAAAGCCAAGGGTCTTTTAGCACGTGTTTAGTGATAGACTCTACAATTGCTTCATCTTCTTTGATTTTCTAAGAGCAGAGAAGAAATTTTCAAAATGGAGTCGTCATTGCTTCCTTAGACCTTATTTCCAGGGCTTACACGATTTCTCTCAAACTGAAGCAACACTGTTTTAAAAGGTGGCATACGTCAAAATTAGAAACAAAATCCTAATGATCACGGAAGAGTCACTTTCTGCTTCACATTAAAGTAGATGTATTCCGGCGAGCAGTGTTTGATAGGCAGTGTTTGATTCCACATTGCCTGGCAGGATTAACTGCACCAAGGCCTTCTCAGAACTGAAAAGCGTGCTTGTCGCTCCTTAACACTTTCAAAGCAAATGCTGCTCTGTGTCTGCTCTGAGCATGCCAAGGGGTGTGTGTGTTAGTCCTGTCCGACTCTCTGCCACCCCATGGACTGTAGCCCGTCAGGCTCCTCTGTCCACGGGATTGGGAGGCTGAAAAGGGAGTTTTCGATTAGACTGACATGTTCATTTCCTATCTGTTTAGGAAAGCGACATCTCCCTTCAGACACCGTTTCCTCGTCAATTAATGGAGGAGGATAATAATAATGATCCGTCTCTTGGCTTTGTTGAGAGAATTAAATGTGATAAAAAAGGAAAGTCTAAAAGCTCTTCTGCACTTCTCATAAGAACACCGACCTACCAGTTTTCTCCTTTCCAGCTCCGGTATTACTGAAAAAGATCCAAGCTGAGATGTCCCCTGACCACTCTGGAAATGTAAAATTGAGCTGCCAGTTTGCAGAGATTCATGAAGATTCTACCATCTCGTGGACGAAAGATTCAAGATTGATAGCCCAAGTGCAGAGAAGGTGTGTTATCCGCCCTGGCTACTTTTCACAGTTTATTTCATGACATGGTTCTAAAGGAAAACAGTAAATCATAGGAAATAAAGGAAGGTCGAAGCAGAAACTCCACACCCACAGTGTCTAAGAAGGGTGACAGGGAAGAGCAGAGGGCTCTCACCCTGCCACAGCCGTGAACCCCTGGCAGGGAAGCCTGTCGATCATCTTCGAGTCTGAGGTTCTGGGGTCCCAAGATTAAAGAACTCTCCTGCCGCCCAGCGCAGCTTGCCGTCCTCTTAAATTCCCATTAACCTGACAAAAAGCTCAGACGAAGCTAAGGTAAATGTAAAGGAAAAACCAATCTGAGCTTATGGAAAAGTGGCATCTCCCAAGGGTGGAGAGCCGCCACCTCTAGGATGGGGACACCGGTTTCTATCTGGGGCCCCCAGTTTACTACAGGAGATGGGGGAGAGATGAGTGAGTGCATCGTTGCCGAAAATCCCCCGGGTAGAGTGACCCGCCCTAAATTAGCCCCTCTAGCAGTAAACGCTTGCTCAAGTGAGCTGGTAATCAGGAGTTGTCTCTTGCACCTGAGGAGGTGTGGCTCCTTCTAGAAACAGATCCCCTGGTTCAATGGAAACCAGTCTAACTTAATCCTCATAAGCTTCTGCCAAAAGAGATCCCAGTTCAGTTCCCCAAGTGTTCTTAACCTCCTAGTCTTGTCCAACTGTTTGCAACCCCATGAACTATAGCCTGCCAGGCTCCTCTGTCCATGGAATCCTCCAGGCAAGAATACTGGAGTGGGTTGCCATTTCCTTTTCCATAAAAGCTGAAGCAAATCAGTTTTCTGTATAATTGTCTGCTTGGAACACACCTTTGTAAACTGCTCCAGATGCAGCTATGGAAGACTTGAACTCTAGTTTTGTTTCTATAACATCACTCCAGAGTAAAATCCACTGGGCTATGACTGTAATAAAGCTGCTTTGCCTAAAAGTGCAGCTTCAGAGCGATGATGCTTGCCCACGTCCGTGTCCCCCACTGCAGAGCAGGAGACGACTCCATGGCGAGCCTGGCCATCCTTCAAGCCGGCCAGAAGGACCAGGGCCTCTATTGCTGCTGCATCAAGAACAGTTACGGGAAAGTGGGCGCTGAGTTTAACCTCACCGCCGAAGGTAAACCTCAGCTTCGCCATTCCCAGCGAGAGCCACTAGCCCCTGCAGCTCAGGGACGCTCACGGGTACTAAAGGCTTTCTCTCCTGTCTTCTAGTCCTCAAACAGCTCTCAAGTCACCCAGATGCTAAAGGTAAGCAAATCTGAGCCGAACGCCAGCAGAAGTGGGTGCACCCTAGACCGTGAGACAGAGCTTCTAGAGGCGAAGGCAGAAGCAAGTGTCCCATCAGCTCTTCTGACGAAGCAGGAGAGGGCTCGGGAATTGCCTGGGGAGCCAGGGGTAACTCATAAGCTGTTTCAACCTAATCGCGGGGCCTACGATGAATGGGTTAGGCTGCAAATGTCCAGCGTGAGTTGAGATCAGACTGTAGTGGTGCCATCATTGGGACCATGTTGGGGGGTGGGCGGGTAGCGGCTTCACCTTCTCTGTGAAGCACCGGCTGTGCATCGAGCCCGTCTCCATGGGATTTTTCAGCCTCTGGCTCTTTCAGTGTAGTTTGGTTCTGCTTGGTTTTTCTTTTCAATCAGACTAGCAGTTGCACTAGCTGAGCAGATTTTCAGAGAGTCAGATATTTGGGAGAACAAGCCCATTCATTTGCATCTTAGTAGAAGTGGAAGGTGGACTTCTGGGCTTTCCTATGGCACTAACGCACCGCTGCTGTAGCAGCGAGCTAACAGCTGCCCCCGACACACAGGCTGCCCCGGGCCGCCCGCCGAGTCCACGCGGCCTTGCGTCTCCCTTGGGGAAAGTTGCCCACTGCACTCGGCCCCCTGCTGGCCAGTTTCTCACAACCTGCTTGGAGGGGAGGCCCTGATTCGTGGTTTTCTAATCTCCGTGATGCAGACACACCGCGGCCAAGGTTACACTGCCCGTTTGTACTGTGTGTACTGATTTTTTTCTTCCCCCCAGTTCAGTCGCTCAGTCGTGTCCGGCTCTTTGCAACCCCATGAATCGCAGCACGCCAGGCTTCCCTGTCCATCACCATCTCCTGGAGTTCACTCAGACTCATGTCCATCGAGTCCATGATGCCATCCAGCCATCTCATCCTCTGTCGTCCCCTTCTTCTGCTGCCCCCAATCCTTCCCAGCATCAGAGTCTTTTCCAATGAGTCAACTCTTCGCATGCATATGTCAATCCTAATCTCCCAGTTTATCTCTCACTTCCCCCTTACCCCTGATAACCATTTCTTTATTTGTAACATTTGTTTTCTTTATTTGTGTTTTGTAAATAAGTTCATTGATACCTATTTTTCTTTTGATTCCATACCATATGGAAGTCATACCATATGTTACTCATCTTTCTCTGTCTGACTGACTTCACTCTGTATGACAATCTCTAGGTCTGTCCATGTTACTGCAACTGACAATACTTCATTCTTTTCGTGACTGAGTATAATATTCCTTGGTACACACGTACCACATTTTTATCTATTCCTCTGTAGAAAGACATTTAGGTTGCTTCCATGTTCTGGTTATTGTAAACAGTGCTGCAATGAACTGGGATGCATATATCTTTTTGAATTATGATTTTATCCAGTTATATGCCCACGAGTGGGATTGCTGGATCATATGGTAGTTCTATTTATTAAAGTTAAGACCATAAAGAAGCTATATAAATATGTGAAACAGAGCAGGACCCTGTAAGGCCTTGTTGGGAACAGAGCTCCGTATCCTTGTATCTTGTTTGTAGAAAAGTTTTAGCTTCCTAGGCCTTCCCCAGGTTCCAAAGAGCAACTTTAGCCTGTCAGTTCAGTTGCTTAGTTGTTTCCGACTCTTTGTGACCTCATGGACTGCAGCACACCAGGCTTCCCTGTCCATCACCAACTCCTGGAGCTTGCTCACAGTCATGTCCATCAAGTCGGTGATGTCATCCAACCAACCTGTCCTCCATTGTCCCCTTCTCCTCTTGCCTTCATCTTCCCCAGCATCAGGGTCTTTTCCAATGACCAATTTAGCCTGAGAAGTCAGAAAATACAGAAACAAAAGAAAACTGTCAAGTTAGAATAAAAATAAAACATATTGCTTTAGCCATAAAACAAAGTCAAGTGTCTTTAGTTCCTCCTCAAGGGCTATAGATGATATTCTGAGCTATATATTTGAGTTGTTTTGCAGATGCTAAGGCCCCCTACCTAGTGGAAGAAGTTAACTCCATATTGACTATCAGCATGTAGATCCCAGACGAGTTGGAACCAGAAGGTTGACAACTGAAGATTCTTGAAACATTACCCTGTCACTCACCATCAACCAGAAGACTGCACACAAGCTGATCATGTACTCTGTGATCCTTTCCCTCACAATGTATTTATTTTTGTCTATTTATTTACTCTAGGCTTCCCTGAGTCTAGGCTGCTACAAGTAGGCCTTTCTCTGGTTGTGGCAAGTGGGGGCTACTCTCTAGTTGTGGTTTGTGGGCTTCTCATTGCGGTGCCATCTCCTGTTGTGGTGCACAGGCTCTAGAGCATGCGGGCTTCAATACTTGTGGCTCTTGGACTTGGTTGCCTCATGGCACGTGCAACCTTCCCTGATCAGGGATTGAACTTGTGTCCTCTGCGTCGGCAGGTAGACTCTTAACCACCAAACCACCAGTGAAGTCCTCCTTCACACTGTCTTTAAAAGCCATCAAGGAGTTGGGTCTTTTGAGCATAAGCTGCCAATCTGGCCTGGTGCCCTGCAATAAATGCTATGGGAAACAGTGGAAACAGTGTCAGACTTTATTTTTTTGGGCTCCAAAATCACTGCAGATGGTGACTGCAGCCATGAAATTAAAAGACACTTAGTCCTTGGAAGAAAAGTTATGACTAACCTAGATAGTATATTCAAAAGCAGAGACATTACTTTGTCGACGAAGGTCCATCTAGCTAAGGCTATGGTTTTTCCTGTGGTCATGTATGGATGTGAGAGTTGGACTGTGAAGAAGGCTGAGCGCTGAAGAATTGGTGCTTTTGAACTGTGGTGTTGAAGAAGACTCTTGAGAGTCCCTTGGACTGAAAGGAGATCCAACCAGTCCATTCTGAAGGGGATCAACCCTGGGATTTCTTTGGAAGGAATGATGCTAAAGCTGAAACTCCAGTACTTTGGCCACCTCATGCGAAGAGTTGACTCATTGGAAAAGACTCTGATGGTGGGAGGGATTGGGGGCAGGAGGAGAAGTGGATGACCAAGGATGAGATGGCTGGATGGCATCACAGACTTGATGGATGTGAGTCTGAGTGAACTCTGAGAGATGGTAATGAACAGGGAGGCCTGGTGTGCTGCGATTCATGGGGTCGCAAAGAGTCAGACACGACTGAGCGACAGAATTGAACTGAACTGAACTGAACTTCCTTCATTACAACCTGGTGTCAGTAGATTGGCTTTGCTATGTATCAGGTGAGTGGATCCAACTTTAGTTCAGTGACCTGTGTTCACTTTTTAAAGTAATTTCAAATCTGCTCCTTCAAGGAGTTGTTTGGTACCATTTACCTATAATGTGAATTTTCCTAGAAAATGTGAACTGAACATTGGCAGAATGACATCATGTTCATGTTCAATTCCCTTACAAGATATTTGGTAAACTATCAAACAATATGCACTTATAAGAATTATAATTATTACCTAATAGTACAGAATTTTGCTAGTCATTTATTTACTTATTTATTATTTTTAATTTTATTGAAGTATAGTTTATGTAAGATATTATGTTACTTTTAGGAGAACTACGGAGTGACTTGATATTTACTACATTATGTAATGGTCACCACAATAAGTCTAGTAACCACTTGTCTCCATACAAAGTTATTATAGTAATATCCACCATTTTCCTTATATATTATATCCCAGAGGCTTGGTTATTTTGTAATTGGAAGTTTGTACCTCTTAATCTCCTTCACCTATTTTGCCTTACCCTTCCCCACTCCTCCCCTCCGGCAACTACATCTTTGTTTGCTGTACGATTAACTGTGTCAAGGGAGGTAACCTCAGTGACTAGGTGACTAAACCTGGTTTATTTTTCTTTCCCAATCTTATTTAAGAGGTAGCAAGTCCATAGATAACTAATACGAACCTACTGTGCAGCACAGGAAACTCTACTCAATACTCTATAATGACCTGTGTGGGAAAAGAATCTAAAAAAGAGTGGATAATATATATATATATATATATATATATATATATGTACACATAAGGGCTTCCCTGGTGGCTCAGACAGTAAAGCGTCTGCCTGCAATGTGGGAGACCCGGATTCGATTCCTGAGTTGGGAAGATCCGTTGGAAAAGGAAATGGCAACCCACTCCAGCACTGTTGCCTGGAAAATCCCATGGTCAGAGGAGCCTGACAGGCTACAGTCCCTGGGGTCGCAAAGAGTTGGACACGACTGAGCGACCTATGGTATGGTATACGTACACATATACATACATACATATATATATATATATATATAAAACTGATTCAAATACTTTGCTGTACAGCAGAAAGTAACACAACATTGCTAATTAACTATGTTCCAATATAAATTAATTAAAAAAGATGTAGCATGTCCAGTGAAATTCACTAAAATGTTTGACTATTAAAGACTCTAAGAAAAAACTATGAAAATATGCATTTGAAAGATAAGTCATAGTATTAAATTATTAGTTTTTAAAAGCATGGTAATTTGAAATAGCATAAATCACATCCTGCATCTTCAGGCATGCCACTTCTTTCATGCTTTTGCAACTGCTTTCTGTTATGGATTGTTTTACTGTAAATGTTCCTAATTGTCTGGTGAGATTTCTTTGGGGGTATTCTTTTTGATAACATTGTCACTTACTATAGAAAAGAAAAGTTCTTTGGGAGCTGGAAGGGCAGTTAGAAAATATAACTCTACTCTGCCACTGTTATCCCATTCAAACCCTCTCTCCCCCACTGCTGCCAATACACAGAGATTCAGAAAAGCAAAAATTTGCAGTCCTAAAGAAGTGTTCAAATAGTAACTGCAATTTATTCATTAGTCCCTTGGAGTGCTTGTAAAGCACTTATTCTTGGGTTCCTCTCCAATCGGATTAGAATAGTTGGTTTGGGCCCAGGAATATGTATTTTAACAAATGTGACAGGTAAGGCTGATGTCGATTCAAGTTTGAGAACCACTGTTCCAGACGTCACACTGGGAAGTGAGAACTCCTGGTGACACACTGTCCCACAGGACAACTGAGAGGCAGAGAATCGATCTTTAACGTGTATATTTGAAAAAGCAGCTGTTTCCAAGCTGCAACTGACATACAGATGATAAACTCACATAAGGGATGCTTATCAAATTTGTAGACAACTCAGTAGAAAGAAGTGTTGACATGATAAATGGCGGCATTAAAACTCAAAAGGGTCTTGACAGGCTGTGAAATAGGATTGAAATAAGACACTGAAATGGAACAAGGATAAATGTAAAATCTTCTATTTGGGTTGACAAAAAAGTTCACTGCTCAAGGTCAAGATGGAAGAAAGCAACTTAGTAAGAATTCACCAGTGAGGATCCAGGACATTTTGTTGACTGTCACCATGATAGAAGCCCTCAGAGTGAAGAACCTGCTAACAAAGCTAAGACAGTACAAGGCAGAAGTGGTAGAGAGAGGCCGAGGGTGGAGACACAGTCTTGAGTTTCTCTGCACTGATCAGGGTGTGCTTCTTCCTGGATGAAACAGTCTAAGAATACTGATGAACCAGAGCTCAACCAGAGGAAGCAGCCAGGATGACTGTGCCTCATAATCACGCTAAATGAGGGATGACGGAGATTTAACTTAGAAAAGTCAGGTTTTTCAAATATTTAAAGGTACCTGCCATTTGTTTATTTTTATTTTTTTATTTTTTTATTTATTTTTATTATTTTTTTTGGCATATTTCTTCCTAGTGTTCTTTTTCTAAGCATTTCTTTTTTTTTTTAAATTAATTAATTAATTTATTTTTTAATTTAACTTTACAATACTGTATTGGGTTTGCCATACATCGACATGAATCCACCACAGGTGTACACAAGCTCCCAATCCCGAATCCCCCTCCCACCTCCCACCCCACAACGTCTCTCTGGATCATCCCCGTACACCAGCCCCAAGCATCCTGCATCCTGTGGTACCTGCCATTTATAATAGAGAACAAAGAAGATGAGACAGTGAGATCTTCGGGAACCTAAAGGCTGGGGTACAGAAGAATTGAGAAGAATCAAATGGAGCAGAAGCCTTTAGGAGAATATGGACTGAAAAAAAGGAACTTTGCTTTAGTATGAAGAAAATCAGCTGCATTGTGTCTCTGCAAATCAGGTGCAGAGACTGACTGGAGATTTGCGAGGATGGGGGCCAGCAAATACACGCAGACCATCTTTGTAGGCAACAAATTCCAGAAATTTGGTGGAGAAGAAAGGGAAAGAATTTGGATGAGTTTCTGCAAAAGGCAGTAGTCTGAAATGTAATTAAAAAAATTATTTATTTATCGTCTGTGCTGGGTCTTTGTCGCTGTGTGGGCTGTTCTCTAGTCGTGGCCTGCAGGGGCTACTCTTCTGCTGCAGTACCCAGGCTTATTGCAGTGGCTTCTCTTGTTGCTGAGAACGGGCTCTAGGGTGTGTAGTCTTCCGTAGTTGTGGCACGAGGTCTTAGCAGTTGCGTTTCCTGGACTCTAAAGCACAGGCTCAACAGTAGTGGTGCAAGGCTTAGTTGCTCTGCAGCCCGTGGGATCTTCCCGGACCAGGGATCAAGCCTATGTCTCCTGCATTGGCAGGCAGATTCTTTACCACGGAGGCACCAGAAAAGCCCCTGAAATATAATTTTGTTTTAAGGGTAAGGCAGTCATGTAGGTTTTGATGGGGTGACTGGATCTCAGTTTGTAGATTTAGGTCTCTTGTCTCGGCATATTACTGATATACTGTCCGCTTTGACTCTCAAGAGTAGGCTGGTGTGGATGATAAATATCATGATGTTGCAGTGTTTGAAGGCTGAGGGAGGTGAGCCAGTGGAGAAGGCATGAAACTGGAGATTTTGCAGTGAACATGCGTAATGAGGAAGTAAGTCCTGCCATGGCCTGACTGGGCAGCAGCAGGCCTGGGCTGGCCAGGAAGCCAGGCTGGGGATTTGGTTGGATAGGGGAGCTCTGGCAGGTGCTGTGAATCCATAGGCTGGAGGCCAAGTCCGGAACTTGGCTGGAACCAGCAGGCCTCTGGCATTGTATCTGGCAGTGATGAAGACTTCTGCATTTTAATAGAGCATTCTCAAGAAAAGAAGGTTTCCTGACTCCAACGGATGCAGGTGAAGAAGCTCCTCTGGGGCTCCTCTCACCAGACCATTCTAAGTCCAAATTCCAAGTACATTAGTTTTCAAAGGCATGCTGACAGAAGCTTTCTTCTGCTGGGGTTTCTCTCTCCTGAGTGGAAAGAAAAAGAACTTGCTTCATTAGCAGTAGGCAAAAAGTAGAAACCTATTAAATCAGAGCGAGTTATATAAGTTTAAACCTAGAAATTGTGATAAATGGGCCATCCAGGAGGGCTGCAGACGCTGGTGCTTTCCTGTGAGCGCACATTTAATAGGACCGAGGATTTGTATGTCCTATCCCCACTCACAACAGCCACACACAATGCCCTGGGCTTTTCAAATGTCAGGGAACCCTAGACCACCAGCCGTCCTTTTAGCTGCTCTTTTATTGGCCTCTTTGGGGCTGTATTTCTTTTCCATTGTGAATGATAGATGTGATATTATAGCCCCATCAGAGGTTAAGAGCACAGATATTGCAATCAGGGAAACTGGTCTGAAGCTCATTTCCATTGGTTACCACCACTGTTTGCCTTTGGGCAAATTAACTTCCTGGGTCTAAGCCTCAGTTTTTTCATTCGTGGAATGGGAGTAATGCCAGTACTTATGTCCTTAATTTTTTGTGGGGACTATAAATGTGATTACAGTGTGAGGTAAAGTGATTACATTGTGGTTTTGTTGTTTTAGTCACTAAGTCGAGTCTGATTCTTTGCAACCCCTGGACTGTAGTCTGCCAGGATCCTCTGTCCTTGGGATTCTCCAGGCAAGAATACTAGAGTGGGTTGTCATTTACACAGTTAGTGTTAATACTGCTCGTGGCTATTTTTATTCTTTGCTGCTCTTTGGTGAGATGTTTGAGGGAAGCTTAAGTAGAGTCAGGAAGTGCTTCTGTTTCTCAGGTCTCTTCATCAAGCATTTACTGAGCACTTCATGTATTTGTGAAGGACTTTGTTGTTCAAGAAATGTGCTTATCAATGTTTTACTCTGTGCTAGTCTGGTGGATACTGTCTAGCAGGACCCACCAGAATGAATTGCAGTCGATCCCCTTCTGACTTTATTGTGGATTTTTTGAATGCTTAATTACAATAATGGTAACAATAACAATCATAATACATACCACTTTAAAGGTGTATAGAACAGAGTCCAGGTTCAGACCAGGACTCACATGAACAGTGGTTTACAATTAACCAGTGTCTTCAAACCAAAGTGTGTGTGTGTGTGTGTGTGTGTGTGTGTGTGTGTGTGTGTAAAGGTTAGTTCCTCATTATAGTAGCCATGTTGCTGTGAGCAGGGCAGATATTATCTTGTCCATACTTTTGGTTGAACTCATTAAGTTTGTATAACTGCTTTTGGAAAAGAATTTGGAATGAGCAGCTATTACAAGAATATGTAAAATTATACAACATTTTGTAGTCTTTTGTAACTTTTTTTGAAGTAGTTATGAGTTCAAATGTGGTGGTAAATTTAATCTTTGCTGCATGACAGGATTGCAGATTAGCCAAAAATGATTAAGCCCTTTGACACTGGAAATAGCAATTTTTTACTATTTCATTATACTCTTCTTAGGGTTAGAAGTGATGCATTGTCTGTTAACCAGCTCTAACAGCTTTAGAAAAGACTGCATTTTCTTTTTTTCATTCTGTCCTTCCCTCTCTCCCTCCCTCCCTCCTTTTCTTCTTTCCTTCCATTTTTCTTTCCCTCCATCCTCAATCATGTACTTGACTTCTTTTGTGAATAGCTAAGGTTTGTAATCTACAGATCAAAGTGCTTTTAAAATAAATTTTAATTAAAAATATTTCTGCATATAGCCATATACCTTTTCAGCTAGCTTGATTTCTTTTTCTCCATGGGCTTTGTTTGTGAACCTGGAGCCAATTTACATAATTGATTAAAGCAAACCTAGATAGTTCATGACCCATTTTTATTAGAAGTTTTTTTCTTTCTCATCTGCTATTAATATCATGACAATTAAGATGATATTTACACTAGCCTGGCTAGCAATTTTCAGAATCAAATCTTGGTTCTGGAAGCATAAGATTTTTAGAAACACTGAATCTGAGTTCTCTCATCTGTAAAATGACTATATTATCATTTTATTGAAATACATGAATTGAAATGTACCCTGTAATTCTTGGTTGATGGCTTTTTAAGGATAAAACTTTAACCTATGTAATTCAAAAAAGCAAAATATGGCTAACTTGACAATAAAGATTTCTAGGCCATCATCAATATCCTCTTATTAATGGCAATGCTGGTAGTGACGCCAGTAGGAATAGATGAAAAAAGACTTGTATCTATAATGGCATCATAATTAACATGTCACTAATGGTCCTTTGGCATTATAGTTTGAGGAAATAATGAAAATGTCATTTCAAGTTATTCTATCATTTATTAAGAAGAAGTAAATGAAGTCCTCAAACTGCAGGTTAAGATCAATAGGTGTTCATCAGCCATTAGCTGCAGGGTCATTGAACTTCAGCTTGTTACTCTTTCCTGTTTCTGCAGCACACTGGTCCATGTGCACTTTGTGTTTGTATGAGAGTGCAGCCTAGGCATGAACAGNGGTGATGGACAGGAAGGCCTGGCGTGCTGCAACTCATGGGGTCACAAAGAGTTGGACACGACTGAGCAACTGAACTGAATCATGATACAATGGTATTGTTAGTAATACTTGAATAATCTCAATATTAAAAGACATTTATCAGTTTTCACAATCAATAGCAAGACAAAAAATAAAAGATAATTACAGTTTCAAACCATAATTGGAACATGATTAACTTAATATAAAATAGTAACATAAAACTGGGCTGGGATCAAGCAGAGTGATGTGATAAGTGGATGTGCCTATATGCACATGTTTTCATTCACCCGGCTGGTCTGTGTATTTTGGTTGGTGCACTTAATACATTTCCATTTAAGGTAATTATTAATATGTATGATCCTAGTAGTGTTTTCTTAGTGTTTTGGGTTTATTTTCTATAGATCTTTTCCTTCTTTGATGTTTCCTTCTAGAGAAGTTCCTTTAGCATTTGTTGTAAAGGTGGTTTGGTGATGCCAAATTCTCTTAACTTTTGCTTGTCTGGAAAGCTTTTGATTTCTCCATCAAATCTAAAGGAGAGTCTTGTTGGGTAGAGTGTTCTTGGTTGTATGCTCTTCCCTTTCATCACTTTAAATATATCATGCCATTCCCTTCTGGTTTGTAGAGTTTCTGTTTAGGAATCAGCTGATAGCCTGATGGGAGTTCCCTTGTATGTTGTCATTTTCCCCTTGTTCCTTTTAATACTTTATCTCTGTCTTAAATTTTTGTCAGTTTGATTACTGTCTGTCTCAGTGTGTTCCTCCTTGGTTATTCTTCCTGGGACTCTCTGTGCTTTCTGGACTTGGTTGACTATTTCCTTTCCCATGTTAGGGAAGTTTTCAGCTATTAGCTCTTCAAATATTTTCTTAGGTCCTTTCTGTCTTCTCCTTCTGGGACACCTATGATATGAATATTTGTCAGTGTTGTTCCAGAGGTCTCTTATGCTGTCTTCATTTCTTTCTTTTCTTTTTTCTGTATTCTGTTCTGCTGCAGTGATATCCACCATTCTGTCCTCCAGGTCATTTATCCATGCTTCATCCTCAGTTATTCTGCTATGGGTTCCTTCTTGTGTGTTATTTATCTCTGTTTGTTTTTTAGTTCTTCTAGATCTTTGGTAAACATTTCTTGCATCTTCCCAATCTTTGCCTCCATTCTTTTCCCAAGATCCTGGATCATCTTGACTATCATTATTCTGAATTCTTTTTCTGGAAAGTTGCCTATTTTCACTTCATTTAGCTGTTTTTCTGGGATTTTATCTTGTCCCTTCATCTGGGACATAACTTTCTGCTTTTTCATCTTGATTACTGCTCTGAAATATGGTTTTTGTTTTAGCCACTGTGAGTCTGTGGTTCTTCTTGCTTCTTCCTATCTGTCCTCAGGTGGATGAAGCTAAGAGGCTTATCTAAGCTTCTTGATGAGAGGGATTGGCAATGGAAAAAACTGGGTCTTGCTCTTGTGGGTAAGACCTTGCTCAGTAAAGCTTTAATCCACTTATCTGCTGATGGGTGGGGTTTCACTCCCTCCTTGGTATGGTTTGGCCTGAGACAACCCAGCCCTGGGGTCTAGGGTGCTGTGGTAGATTAAAGGTGAACTTCAAGAGGATTTACGTCAAAGGGGACCTTTCAGTTTCCCCATCCTGGTGGTGAGCCCCAGCCAATCCATGCCTCCAGAGAAGGCCGTCCCGCACTAGCGGGTAGTTTTGGTTCAGTCTCCTGTGGGGTCACTTCTCCTCTCCTCCGGGTCTTGGTGCATGCAATAATTTTGTTTGTGCCCTCCAAGATTGGAGTCTCTGTTTCTTCCAGTCCTCTGGAAGTTTTATAATCAAATCCTGCTGGCCTCAGGACCAGATTCCCTGGAGATTCCCAGTCCTTTGTCAGATCCCCAGGCTGGTAAGCCAGATGTGGGATTCAGAACCTT
Source organism: Neotragus pygmaeus (assembly GCA_006410875.1). Taxonomy (NCBI): domain Eukaryota; kingdom Metazoa; phylum Chordata; class Mammalia; order Artiodactyla; family Bovidae; genus Neotragus; species Neotragus pygmaeus. Next base: position 1,729,884 of record SJYV01019664.1, read on the forward strand.
CACAGCAGTGGGAGAACTTCTTTGGTATTATTGTTTGTAGGTCACCCACCTGGTGGTTATGGGATTTGATTTTATTATGATTGCACACTCCTACCATGTCACTACAGTTTCTTCTTTGTCTTTGGATGTGGGGTATCTTTTTTTGGTGGGTTCCAGCATCCTCCTGTCAATGGTTGTTCAACAGCTAGTTGCAAGTTTGGTGCTCTCACAGGAGATGACACACATCCTTCTACTCTGCCATCTTGAATTAGAAGTTCCCCATATACTCTTGGTGCAGAATCATCAGTTCTGTATGTATTTTATCCCATTGCTCTATCCCTCTGTTTGGGTGTATATGTATGTGTGTGAAGTGTACACATATTTTTTCCTATGAACCACTTCAGAGTAAGTTACAGCCATTGGCTATACCTGCTATTTCACCCCATATATTACTGTGTGTACTTCCTGCAAACAAGGAAAATTTTACACAACCACAGTAATATAATGATCAAAATCAAGAATTGTAACATTGACACAATCTGTTAATCAAAGTCATTATCTATATTCAAATATTGCCAGTTCTCAAAGGCCAGTTGAGAATCATATATTGTTTTTGTTTATCATGGATCCTTACTTTCCTTCTATCTGAAAGAGTTTTTTGTCTTTCCTAACTTAGAAAATTTGAATACAGACCAGTTATTTTGTAGAATATCCCTCAATTTGTTTTGTTTGATATTTCCTCATGGTTAGATTTGGATTATACAATTTTGGCAGGAAAACCACAGAAGTTATGTATCTTAATAATTGTATTGTATCAGGAGACACATAATGTTGGTTTGTGCCAATATTGGTGATGTTAACTTTTATCACTTGGTTAAGATAATGTCTGCCAGGTTTCAGTTGTGGGGAGGTAATTTGAGATTTTTTCCAGGAGTACAGGCTACAGTCCATAGGGTCCCAAAGAGTTGGACACAACTGAAGCAGCAGCAGCATTCTTTGAGCACTTCCTTACTTTCTGGCATTAGATGCTCCAGACTCATCTTGTACTGCCTCTGTCTCCACCCTGGAATCAATCTTTTCCCCAGAGTTTTGGGTCTTTGGTTTTTTTTAATGGAGAATGCTATATAGAAATCAAGATCAGTCACTGATACAAGAATTTACTTTTTGTGTAAACAGCTCTCTGTGTACCTACCTAGGAAACACACTTATATACACACCTGTATATCTACATTTATTTCTCTCTGAAAATCAAGGTACTTCTGATATCTCCAATTACAACTCAATACCACGGCGTTTTTATAATAGCTTTCCCCTTTCTATATTTGTAACTCCCTTCTCCATCAATAAAGGACTCAACTCCCATTATCCCAAAATATTTATTCATTTATTCAAGTTACATAGAAACTAATTTTAAAATCATTAACTCATAGCACTACCAAAAGAAAACCTAAGGATCTGAATTCAATATTTAGTTAGAGCTTTTTGAGGAAAAAATAAAATATATATAAAATAAAATATAAATATATGCAATAAAAGGCATATATTTTTAACCTGAGAAGTTAAAAAATTACCTGAGATTACCCAGCTGGTAAATGGCACACATTAGATTTTTCAATTTAATTTAAAATTTAAAAGTGGTGGCTAAGAGGTTAAAGTGTCTAACTGCAATGCGGAAGACCTGGGTTCGATCTCTGGGTTGGGAAGACCCCTGGAGAAGAAAATCGCAACCCATACCAGTATTCTTGCCTGGAGAATCCCATGGATGGAGGAGCCTGGTGGGCTACAGTAGTTCACAGGGTTGCAAAGAGTTGGACACGACTGAGTGACTTCACCATAGTTGACTTATAATATTATATGAGTTTCAGGTGTACACCATAATGATTTGATATTTTTATAGATTGTGTACCATATAAGTTATTATGCTACTGACTACATTCTTTGTAATGTCCATTATATCGCTGTGACATTTATTTTATACCTGGTAGTTCATACCTCTTAATCTCCTTCACCTTTTTGGCCTATCCCCCCACTCCCTCCCCATTGACAATCACTAAATTTTTTTCTTTGTTATCTGTGAAGATGTCTGTTTCTGTCTTGTTAAATTTTTTGCTTGTTTTTTAGATTCTACATATAAGTAAAGACATACAGTATTTANTTTCTCAAGAGGCAGGTCAGGTGGTCTGGTATTCCCATCTCTCTCAGAATCTTCCACAGTTTATTGTGATCCACACAGTCAAAGGCTTTGGCATAGTCAATAAAGCAGAAATAGATGTTTTTCTGGAACTCTCTTGCTTTTTCCATGATCCAGCGGATGTTGGCAATTTGATCTCTGGCTCCTCTGCCTTTTCTAAAACCAGCTTGAATATCTGGAAGTTCATGCTTCACATATTGCTGAAGCCTGGGTTGGAGAATTTTGAGCATTACTTTACATAGATGTCTATCATACTAGAAAGTCCTCTTGTGCTCCTTGCTAACCAATCTCCTTGAGAATAAACTAGTTTTCAGATTTGTTTTGCTATTGTTTACTTATAAATGAAATCAGAGTATTTTTTATATTTCATTTTAAATTCTTCCAGATTTTTAGTTCTTTCATTATTTTTAGTGTAGATCTGCATGATTATTCTTAAATTTTAATGCTCATCTTCATATTTAAAGGAAGTTCTACCCCTATATAGCAGGATTGCTAGAGCAATTACTCCGAGATAAGACTGTGATGATAGAAGGCTGGAATCATATTGATCTTAAACTAAAAACTCTTTGATGGCTTGAAATTAATTTTTATGAGACCCTGTATAAAACTGGTGGTATAAATGAACTTGTAATGGTACTAACATCATTCAGAACTCATATCAGTTAATTGGGTGTACATTAACTTATTCTAGCACTCTTAACTCATTTAAAAATAGAAATATTTATTGAGTACACCTCATATCTTTCTCTAACTGTCAGAAATCTAGCAGTGAGCAAGATAGGTAACACTGCTATTCTATCAGAGCTTGATATATTTTATTTCCAGTATTATTCACTCGTGTGTGTGTGTGTGTGTGTATCCAAATTTCAGTCTGATCTTATTATGAGCTGAATGTATCACTGTACCTCCACCTAATTCATATGTTGAAGTCTTAACCCTAGTGTAACGGTGTCTATTGAAAACAGGACATTTGAAAGGTGATTTGGTCCTAACGGCAGGGCTCTGGTCTGATGGGATTGATTCCTTTTTAAGAAGAGATGCCTGAGAGCTTGCTCACCATTTCTCTGCCATACTGGGCACACAGCTAGAAAGTGGCCATTTCCAAGCCAGGAAGAGAGCCCTTTCTAGACTCTGACTATGCTGGTGCTCTAAACAAGGACTTCTGCCCCCAGAGCTGTGAGAAAATTGTTGTTTTAGCCACCAGGTTTATATTTTGTTATCTTAGCCCGAGCAAACTAAGACAGATATCATGTTCCTTTTGTTTGAAGAACTGCCTTTAACATTTACAGAGTAGGTACACAGGCTATGGTTTCTTCCAGGCTTTGAGAAAGTCTTTATTTCTCCTTTTTTTCTGAAAGATTCTTTTGCTAGGAACAGAATACTGGCTGACAGTTTTGTCTTCTAGCACCTTAAAGATGTCATTCTCTTGTCTTCTGGCTTGCACAGGTTTTGATGAGAAGATGACTGTAACTTCATCTTTGTTCTTTTATGTATAACATGCCTTTTTTCTCTAGCTATCTTCAGCATTTTCTTTTTTCAGCTGTTTGGATATGTTGTGCCTCTGAGTAATGCATAAAGGAAATGTTAGATGCCTTTATTTCCTTGTAAGTAGCAAGAGTGTTCTACCAGTAAGTTCCCCTTCTATTTGGCTTATGGGAATCCTTTGCTTGTGGTGCTTTTCCCAACCCAGCTTTCTCATCAAATCTTACTATGATATTAGGAACTGGCTCAAGTCCTGTCTCCATGAGGCTTTGATGGGAGATAAGTATCATGCCATAATTTTTTTACCTCCAAGCTTTTTATTCATTGGCCTTGACACATTTTAGACTAAACCCATTCTCTCTTCTGTGAAATGATTTCAAAATATTTCATCATTTACTGGCTTCCTTTAAACATACTCTTTCTTCTAAATATCAGCTTCATTATTTAAGCATTTTTTTTGTTTGTTTGTTTTTGTTGCTTGATTTCTGGATACTTTGTCAAGAAAATCCCCTCATCTTTCCTCTACTAGTATCATTAATTTCTTCAACTCACAAGATTAATTAGGTTGCTTTCCTTTTTTGATGGGTGACTCTAAAGATGAGAAAAGGAAGGCAAGTAAGAGTCTCACCCAGAAGGACTTCATACTTGGTTTTATACTATGCTGTTGCCATCCTGAANCTCTACTAGTATCATTAATTTCTTCAACTCACAAGATTAATTAGGTTGCTTTCCTTTTTTGATGGGTGACTCTAAAGATGAGAAAAGGAAGGCAAGTAAGAGTCTCACCCAGAAGGACTTCATACTTGGTTTTATACTATGCTGTTGCCATCCTGAAATTCTTAATAACATTTGGACAGAGGACCTCGCTTTCATTTTGCACTGGCTGCCCCGACAATTATGTACCTGGGTCCTGGATTTGGGATTAACGTTTCAGTTGGAATTTTGGCTAGCCAGCGGTGGTATGAAGATATTAGGTCCCTTGAGCAGAGAGAAAAGAGAGTACAAGGAAGCAAAGCCATCTCTAAGGTAGCAACTGCAAAATAATATTCTGCAGGACATTCCATTTATGTGTTAAATGTAAAAAGACATTACTAGTCAAATTTCATAAATGCGTTAAGGACGGTTAAATAGATTTCTTTAGAATAGAACTTTTAAATATTTAATCTGAAGAGCAGTATTATGACCAACTCAAATGGGATGTAATCTGCAGCATTTCCAAAATTCATTTAATAGTGACTAATGGTCTGGAGGGACAAGGGTGTTGGGGTCCAAGTTTTGGAACACAGTTTGACAAATGGGGACAATAATTACATGCTTTCAGAGTGAGGAGACCTGTTCCATCAGGAGCTTTTGGAACTAGGTTTATGAATTATTTAGTGGAAGAAATAGAAAGATTCTGTCTTATCTACTGATAGACGAAAGACATTGTTACATGCATGAGAGCAGGGTTGACTTCAGCCCCATTTCTACCCAGCAGTACTTCCTGGATCATGTCTTTCTTCCCTTTCTTCTTTAAGATTACCCTTCAATTTACATCTTAGTCAGTTTTTACCTTGGTGAAAGATAAATCTGCCATGTGCATGTCTCCATTGAGAATTTTAGAGGGATTTTCTCTGGGGACATTAAAAAAAAAAAAGGAAAAGACTTGGCTTCTGTACTGAAAATGCACAAAACATTTACTACTAAATGAATAAAAGCAGGGATCAGAGTCTGAATCCTTTCCTGTTTGGGGACCGCTATGGACAGCATGCTCTGCATATCCCATTATAGCAGCCTTGGCTGGGAGCTGTAGTTGTAGCACCATAAGTGATCCCATATCACCTTCTAATGTACCCATCAGCCTTACTCTATAAATCAGCTGGAAAATGAGCCTGCACTTAAGGAGCTTGTGCCTAGCTCACAGGAGACCACTAAGAAGTGTGTTAGTGAGGTGGGGAGAAGGAACTGGGGACACACACTAGGAGCTGTTTGGAAATTGGCACGTTAGTGGGCAGATTGCCAGTGAGTCTTTGTTATGTGTTTGCTGCTTGCAGAGCATATTTAACATAACAACATATATTGAGCCATAGCTCTCAATTCTGGCTCAACCACATATAAAAATTAAAGAAATGAAATAAAATTGCCTAAGAATCTGATTACTACTTGTATAGGTTGGGACAAAGGATCTTAATCTTCAGCATGTTTTTCCCAGTGCTTCTGATGCAGGAAATCGAGAACTACTAAATGCTGAGAAATGCTGATGTAGGCAATAGAATAAATTTTAAGCAAAAATCATTAAAAACACACTTCAAAGTCACAGTATCTGACCTGAAAAACATAGATATTAATGAAATCTGAAGAAAATCTTTGCAGTCTGCATTTTTCTTTTTATTCTCCTTATAGAATATTTTTGGTGATAAAATAACCTATCACTTTAACTGGGATTATCGTACCAATATTCTTTCAATTCTATTCTTGTTTCAGGATAGCTGTGACTTTTAAAATCTTTTAATTCTGTTTTTGCAGAGAAATACTTATATGATAGACAGTACTATAAGCGCTCTATGAAGCTCCAATTATAATTTAAAAGACTGTATGTATGGATATGTGTCTACATTTTAAAACATTTTTTCCCTTCATGGAAAGTTCAGCAACTGCTATGAATTTTTTCTCACCAGTGGGTTTTTATAATTGTTTTTCATTATCCTAAATTTTTAAATATTTTATTATGAAATCAACTAATTTTACAATGAACACTCATAGAACTACCGCCTAGATTCTACCACTAACATCGACTCTATTTGTTTCAAAACATATCTCTTTGATTATCTGTCCTCATCTCATCCTTTAATCCATCTTTTGACACATTCAAAGTCAACTGAGGACATCAGCATATNTTTACAATGAACACTCATAGAACTACCGCCTAGATTCTACCACTAACATCGACTCTATTTGTTTCAAAACATATCTCTTTGATTATCTGTCCTCATCTCATCCTTTAATCCATCTTTTGACACATTCAAAGTCAACTGAGGACATCAGCATATAGTCTGAAGTATTTATTTACAAGTTATCTTTCTTTTGCTATAAAATATACATATTACAAAGGAAGTAAAAATCTAAAGTGTTTATTTACTGATTTTTGACAAATGCAAACCTCTGTGTGATGCAAGTCCATGTCAAGATATAGAACATTATCACCATATCATGCCCTTTCTCAGGCAACCCCCACCTTTTGCTCATTGCAGGGTTTAGTCATATAGTATGAATTGTTCTTTCAAGTAGCATAATGTTTTAAGATTCATCCATACTGTTGCATGTATTAGTAATTAGTTCTTTTTTATTGCTCAATTGTGTTCCATTTATGATTACACCACAGTTGATTGGTTTTCCTATTGATGGATATCTGGGCAATTTCCAGTGTCTGGCAGTTATGGATAAAACTTCTATGGGTATTCTTGTTCAAGTTTTCTGTTAATATGTGCTTTGATTCTCTTGGGTGAAAACTAGGAATAGAATTGCTCATTCATAGTGTATGAGAGTTCTGTTTACTCCACATCCTTGCCAACATTAGATGCTGTCAACTTTAAAAACATGTACAATTTGGATGGGTATATAGAGTATTTCATTATAATTTTAATCTCCATATCTCTGATGACTGCTGCATACTTTTTAATGCATTTATTGATAATTTATATATTTCTCTTTTGAAGTACCTGTCAAAATCTATTGCTTATTTTTAGTGGGTCTTTTTTTTTTTTTGGAAATTAGTAACTTTTAATAATTATGCTGTGGGCCTCATGGGCTATCTATTACTGGGTAAATGGTATTTCTACATACAAATTTGTTTTATTCTATGGCTTGCTTCATTTTTTAATGTAAAACAAAAACATTCNGGAGTTATTTACATATCTCACATATTAGTTTGTCAAATAGTTTTGCAAACATTTTCTCTTAAGTCTTTGGCTTATCTATTTGATACATTAAAAACTTGCATATTAATAAGAAAAGTGAAAAAGAGAGATAAAGTTCAGTTCAAAACATGCTGATTGGTGGCTGGTGGGACATACAGTTGACCTTTGTAGAAAACAGTGATCCCTGAAGCAGGGAGTAGGAAGAGTAACTTGGAAACAAAAATGTATATACATAAATTTCTGTATATCCAGAAATACACAGGATCATTTGACATACGTTTCTGATTTAAATTTTTCAAAATTACTTATGAGTTAGATTTGTTCCACTCCTCCAAATCTTCAGTAAAATGGACAATCCAAGAAGAACCTCCATGTGGCTGCGTGCCCTTCTCAGAAAAGTAGAAGATGGACAATGATTCAGGAATGTGTTCATTATATTGGATTTTTTATTCAACAAAATTCATTTTACTTTTTTTAGCAAAGCATTACACTGTGCACTGATAAAATCATGAACATTTTATTATGTGTCTACTATGTTTCATTCCCTATACTAAACACTTTAATATGTATTATCTCTTTTTATCTTTCTCCAAACCTTATTTATTTTCTCACTTTTACTCTCTCTTTTAGAAATGAAGAAACTGAAGTAGTTGTTGACAGTGAGGATTCTAACTCAGGCTGCCTGGCTCTAAGCCTACACTCTGGATTGTTAGTGGACAGGTAGTCATCTCATCTCATTATACCAAACGTTATGGTGATATTTATTAACTTGGGAGCCATGAAAGTAAAGCAAGTAGTAATATGAATGTTGGAAGGAGGAAATACTTCATTATTTCCAGTGACTCTTTAGTACGAACTTCTTTTCTCAGACCCCATGTTTTCCCTCTATTTCATTCCATAAGAGCACAAGAGAGTCAGACTGGTCTATATCTGGTGGCTGCCCTGTGAGATGGAGGGCTATGGAATCCCGTGCTTAAAGGGCAGCTGATTTCCACCATATCCTGTCTCACAGCTCACTTATAAGAAGAACATCCAAGAGCACACATTCTAGGATTTATGACTTGGGGAGCATGGTAAAGACCTCCTAAAAACAGGTTCTTTTTAAACTGTAAGGTCCTTCTTCCATTTAGATCTAACTGAAGATGCTCCTGTAAGAAATATCTTTAACTTAATAGTCAGTATTTATTTGTTTAAATCATTTATAGCCATGTTTTAAAAGGTATTGTCAGGTACAAAAGGAGGTCCACTTTGGCTAACGTCAAGGTTTATTTTCTAAGAAGATTCAGATATATCGATTAGAATGAGACTGTGATATTTGTTTCATCTTAATACTTGAAAAACTTCTCCTTAAATACCGATAATAATCAAGGCATCTCTGACCTTCTAAACTAGTGGTGCTTTAGCGCTTCATACACCCAAAGAAGGTTGACTACAATTGGGCCATCCTCTTCCTCTCCTCTAATACTCCTATTCTTTCCTGACTCCTTGCTCATGCTGATTCCCCAACCCATTTGTTCTCTAAGCTTATTCAGAATAAGCCACTCAGGCTCTAGTTCTGCATCTTCTTTGAAACTTTCCTTGGCATTATAGTGGTTAAGAAGGCAAACCCTGGGTTTAAAGACATTTGTGTTCAAAATTTGGCTTAGCTACTGACTGATGATTTATTTTACCTTTCTTGGTTTATTTTTATTTGTAAAAAGAGAATAATGATACTTGGGTAGTAGATAGATTTTAAAAGTGGCTCCTATGATCCCTGCTACTGGTGTTGGTATTCATATGTAATTCTCTCTTATGAATGTGGGCAGGACCTATGACTTGCTCCTAACCAGTAGAATGCAGCTTATACAGATATACATGCTTACATATCTATGATTATGTTTCATATGATTGGAACATCTGTCTTGCTAGGAAAATCTCTTCCCTGCTAACTTTGAAGAAGTAAGCTGCCATGTGAGTTGCTATATGAAGAGGGTTGTGCAGCAAGGAACTGAGATTGGTTGATAGCCAGTGAGAAATTGAGGTCTACAGCCTAACAGCTTGCAAAGAACTGAATGTTATCAATGATCATGTGATCTTGGAAGCCAATCCTTCCCCGTCAAACCTCAGATGACAGTCCTGGCCCATACCGTGAATGCAGAGGACCTAGCTAAGTCTGGCCTAGACCCTTGACCCGTGAAACTATGAGATAGTACATGTGTGTTGTTTTAGGCTGATAAGTTTATGGTAATATTGTTATACAGTACTAATAAGTAGATATTCAGTGCAACAGATAATTAATAAGTGTGAAATTGTTAGTTGCTCAATTGCTTCTGACTCTTCATGACCCCATGGACTGTAGCCTGCCAGATTCCTCTGTTCTTTGAATTTTCCAAGCAAGAATACTGGAGTGGATAGCCATTCCCTTCTCAAAGGATCTTCTTGACCCAGGAATCAAATATGGGTCATCTGCATTGCAGGCAAATTCTTTATCATGTACCATGAGGGAAGTTGAATATCAGATAATTAATAAAGATATTTAATATTTGTCACATAGTAAGAGATGATACATTTGGCCTCTGCCCCCATTTCCAGGCACAGAGTTCCTAAACCTCTTGGAATCTTCAAAGTGATGAGTGTCTTTTTATACGATAGTGACTTGGCATACAAAAGGTGGCTGAGGGCTCTTATGATACCTCAAGAGGGGGGCTGGATGTTAGGAGGGACAACTATATAATTAGAAGATTGGAAATTTTGGCCACACTCCTCCACTTCTGGGAAGGACAGAGAGTCTGAGGTTGAGTTAATCACCAGTGGCCAAGAATGATCAGTCATGCCTAAATATGAAGACTTCATAAAAACTGAGGCAATTTAGAGAGCTTCTGAGTTGGAGAACACAATTAAGTGCTGGGAGGGTGTCACCCACAACTCCAGGCAGACAGACGCCACTGCACTTGGGAACCTTCCAGACCTTGTCATTTCTTCATTTGATTGTTCATCTATATCCTTTATAATAAACTGGTAAACATAAGAAAGTGTTTCCCTCAATTCTGTGAGCCAAGGTAGCAAGCTATATAACCCAAGGAGAGGGTCATGGGAACTCCAGTTTATAGCTGGTTGATTAGAAGTACAAGCGACAACTTGGGACTTGCCCCTGGCATCTTAAGTGGAGACAATTTATGAGACTGAGCCCTTAACTTGTGGGATCTGACCCTTAACAGAGGGTCAGAACTGAATTGTAGGACACCCTGCTGGTATCTGAGAACTGGTCAATGTGGCCACCATCCCTTCCCTCCCTGCCCATGTCTGGTGACCTGAAATGTGACTGTTGTATGTAGAAAGAAAGAAAATGGAGTTTTTTTCTTACACTATCTTATATAGGTGTTGTGAGAATTAAATGAATTAATGGATGTAAAGATTTCACTTAGCCCTTGGAGCACAATGTTGCTGCTGCTGCTGCTGCTGCTAAGTCGCTTCAGTTGTGTCTGACTCTGTGCGATCCCATAGATGGCAGCCTATAGATACTCAAAAATTAAAGACTTCTTTCTCTGACTTCCACCCTCTGCCCTCCAGTTCTTACTGATCTACCAACAGTTGAAGTCCTGTAGCACTTACCAGTGTTGGAAGGCACATTTAGATTTCACCTTTCATCTGGATTTATAGTTCTCTACACATTTCTGGTGTTCAGTCTCTGCTTAAAGAGCTCCAGTGACAGGAAGCTCACTCTTGAGGCTTTCTCTCTTACAAAAGTCATGGCCTCAGCATCATTAGCTAATCAGGACATAGGTAGCCTGTTGGAGGCTTACAAGATCAAAACTCCATCCTGATCATTTGAAACTTCAGCCCACCTCAAACATATCTGATGGAGCTTTATTTATGAAAGAGGGTATTCAAATAGTCAATGAGCTTTTAAAAAGGTGTTCAACATCACTGATCATTCAGTTCAGTTCAGTCACTCAGTCATGACTGACTCTTTGTGACCCCATGAACCGTAGCATGCCAGGCCTCCCTGTCCATCACCAACTCCCACAGTCCACTCAAACCCATGTCCATTGAGTTGGTGATGCCATCCAACCATCCTGTCCTCTGTCATCCCCTTCTCCCCCTGCCCTCAATCTTTCCCAGCATCAGGGTCTTTTCCAATGAGTCAACTCTTCGCATGAGGTGGCCAGAATATTGGAGCTTCAGCTTCAGCATCAATCCTTCCAATGAACACTCAGGACAGATCTCCTTTAGGATAGACTGGTTGGATCTCCTTGCAGTCCAAGGGACTCTCAAGAGTCTTCTCCAACACCACAGTTCAAAAGCATCAATTCTTCGGTGCTCAGCTTTCTTTATAGTCCAACTCTCATATTCATCAGAGAAGGCAATGGCAACCCACTCCATATCCATACATGACCACTGGAAAAACCATAGCCTTGACTAGATGGACCTTCGTTGGCAAAGTAATGTCTCCAGTTTTTAATATGCTATCTAGGTTGGCCATAACTTTCCTTACAAGGAGTAAGTGTCTTTTAGTTTCATGGCTGCAATCACCATCTGCAGTGATTTTGGAGACCAGAAAAATATGCCACTTCATGGCAAATGAATGGGGAAATAATGGAAACACTGATCATTAGAGAGTTGCAAATTAAAGCCACAATACCTCACCAATATAGCTACAATTAAAAGATCAACAATACCCAATGTTGGCAAGTATGTAAGGTATGTAAAACTCTATCTCTAGTGAGTGCAGGTTGGTACAAATATCTGTCTCTTATACACATCTCTGGCATGCTACGGTTCATGGGGTCACAAAGAGTCAGTCATGACTGAGTGACTGAACTGAACTGAATGATCAGTGATGTTGAACACCTTTTTAAAAGCTCATTGACTATTTGAATACCCTCTTTCATAAATAAAGCTNTTACATATGAAGAATTCTGTTCCAAGAGTGGATTTGTAAGTCCAGTTTGTTCATAAGTCCAACAAAGTTAGCCTAGGTACCCACAAACAGCTATACATACTGTACTGTTATAGATTTATAATAATTTTCACACAAATAATATGAAAAAAAATTAATCTTACAGTACAATACTTTGAAAAGTACAGTAGTACAGTATAATGGTCTGGCATCTAGTGAACATGCAAGAAGAATTACTGCCTGGATAAGGGAGAGGAGGTGGGAGATGGTAGAGCTGAAGGATAGTTAGCAATAGATGGAAGTCAGACTGCAATTTCACTCATGCCTGATATTGATGGCATAGATTTTGGTTCCTTACTGGATTCAAATTCTACCTACCCTATTGAAAAAAGATTCAGTGATATCTGGGTAGTAGCATGTTTGTGTCTTTGCAAGTTCACAATTTGAAGTTTCATACATAGGAGACTTACTGTACTTGAAAACCTCGTAGAATCTGCCAAGGCTAAACAGATACGTACTTAGCAATTCCACTCTTTGGTTTATACCTAACATAAATCTGTGCTTTTGTCTACCAAAAGACAGTTACGGGAATGTTTGCATGTAATGTGGAGAGAAGCCAGACACCAGAGGGTAGCATACTCTGTGACTTCATTTATATGAAGTTCAAATAAAGGGTAAACTAATTTGTTGTGGTGGAAATAAGAACGATGGTTACCTTTGGGGCAGTATGATTGAGGTAGCATTCTTGGGTACTGAAACTGCCTGTATCTTGATACGTGTGATATTTACATAGATATACTCTAGATTTTGAACTGTGGTGCTGGTGAAGACACTTGAGAGTCCCTTGGACAGCAAGGAGATCAACCAGTCAGTCCTAAAGGAAATCAACCCTGAATATTCATTGGAAAGTCTGATGCTGAAGCTGAAGCTCCAATACTTTGGCCACCTGATATGAAGAGTTGATTCATTGGAAAAGACCCTGATGTTGGAAAAGACTGAAAGCAGGAGGAGAAGGGGAAGACAGAGGATGAGATGGTTGGGTGACATCACTGAGTCAATGGACATGAATTTGAGAAAAATCTGGGAGATGACGGACAGGGAAGCCTAGTGTGCTGGAGTCCATGGGGTCATAAAGAATCGAATTTAACTTAGCAACTGAACAACAACATTACTACATAAGTGAAAGCTTCACTGAGCTATATACTATTACAGTTTGTGCACTTTATAAGTTATATACCAATAAAATAGTTTTTAAAACTATTAAACTATCTCTTAGGTGCTAAGTAACTGGATTTTTCCAACCACCAGTCTAGAGAACAACGGATTATCATTAAAGAAGGTAACTCCACAAAATCAATGTTTTCAGTGTTAGTTTTCAGATCTTTGGCTTTTATGTTGTAATCTCTTGTATGTCACTAATTGATTTATGCCATTTGTCTATTGACAAATTGGAGGCCAATATTTGTGCAGCCCAAACCACCAAGGAAAGAGCAGGACACTTTTGTACATTCATAAAGATTTCCTGAGAGAGACGCTAAGGAAGACAAGTTGTGTCTTATCAATATTCCGTTGTTTAACAATCGCCTTGTGGTATACAGGCATCCTTAGCTCTCTCTGAAAGCTATCTCTTTTTTTTTTTTTTTGTATGATATTTTCTTAACATTCGTTTAGTATGGATTGAGATTCTATTTAATCCCTAAACATCCCTGCCCCTGCCTGACCATCATACTGTTCATTTAAATGTCACCACAGAGATCGGAGATAATAGGGTAAACTCAGATTCCTTTTAAGGGAACGTGGAATTTTTAATCTCAGAAACCCTCTCAGAAACAAACGAAAGTAGAACAAAACCAAAACAGAATACAACACCATGAGAAGCCGGAGTCAGTCGTCAGGTTAAGACCCCAGCCCCACAGTGGGCTCTTTGTTTTGACTTTTCAGGCGCCGCCTCAAGCCTGGAGGCACAGCTTCCTGCAGACGAGCACATGGATGAGCCTGACTGGATAGACGCTGCTGGTCGCACTCTGCTCCCTTAGCAAACTTCTCAACTGGGATTTGAACATCTATCCTCACTGAGAATCTTTTTGTTTAACAGGGAAAAGAAAACAATATCTATTCTTGTAGATATGTGCGAATCCACCAGGGACTCTTTTAGGATACCAGGAGTCTCTGAGTATCTATTTCCACACAGTCTTGGAGTACCACATCAGGAGTATCTAATGGATAAAGGGACTTCGTTTTCAACAGAGCAGTAAGAAAGAAAGAGGGCAGAAACCTTCCCGGGTTCCTAAGGGATGGATTCCTTTTCTCACTGTTAAGTTGGCCAATTCCCTATTTACTGCTGGAGCCCATACAGATGCCTCTAGTTCCTGATGTCACTGTTCCATTAGCACGTTTTGCACATTTTATTGCTAAGCAACAATTAGCAGTGTGAATCCTGCCTTCTGTGATTTCAATTTAGGCTTCACACATGAAATTTCGCTTTCATCTTAGCAACACAGCAACAGTGTTCATGGTTCAGCTAAAGCTGTTTTAGGAGAATCTGCCAGAAAAGATGGAGGAGGGAACTGCAGGTGTTTGGCTATTTCATAGTGCAGTTTAAAAATGTTATTTATGAAAAAAGCTTACCTAATTAGACAGTCAATAATTTGAAAGTAATACTAAAGGTTGGAGATAAAGCAATTCATTTGGCCTTAAGGAGATATTGATAACAGTGGAATAATTATGAAAACCCTGAAAGAGAGCAAATGAAAGGTCCAGAGGAAAAAGAAAAAAAAATTTGCCAGAATATTTCTTTTGATAATAATAAAAAGAAATGCCTTCCTTCTATCCTCAACACCACACAGAATTCTTTTCATTGAGTTAATAGATATTATGAAAATTTAATGGGAATAGTTGATCTAGGAGGAGAAGTGATAGAGTAGCGCAAACAGGAAAAGAGCCCATGAAATTAAATATAAGCTGGTTTCCTTTTACTCTTAAGAGAAGAAAAATGATGATATTTCAGCTTAGATATTGCTTTTATGAATATGCAGTTCCTTGTGAAATTCTCTTGTTAGAAAAATAAAACTGTCAACATTTAATAATTTGACAAGTAGAAAAAGTATTTTTAGACACATAAGAATAATGTTTTAAAAAATTTTACTGGGTAATTGGGCTGCCCTGGTGGTGATAGTGGTAAGGAACCCTCCTGCCAATGCAGGAGACATAAGAGAAGTGGGTTCCATCCCTGGGTTGGGAAGGTCCCTGGAGGAGGGCATGGCAACTCATTCCAGTATTCCTGCCTGGAGAATCCCATGGACAGAGGAGCCTGGCAGACTACAGTCCACGGGGTTGCCAAGAATCAGAAACAACTGAAGTGACATGTACGCAGTAGGTAATCGTATTCTCTTCTACTGGAGAAGAGAGGAAACTGTGGTTAAATCATTTAGGGAAAATGGAATATAGACATTTTACTG
Organism: Neotragus pygmaeus; assembly: GCA_006410875.1. Taxonomy (NCBI): domain Eukaryota; kingdom Metazoa; phylum Chordata; class Mammalia; order Artiodactyla; family Bovidae; genus Neotragus; species Neotragus pygmaeus. The sequence continues at coordinate 1,745,769 of SJYV01019664.1, forward strand.
TTTTCATGAGAGGTCTAATTTCTAGCATCTTCTTGGAATCATGAAGAATGACTCAGAGAGAATCATAATAGAGTCATAACTGAAGGAGAGAATGTTGTATTTTTGATCCTCCCTTACAGATCTCTGAAAATCACATGAAAAATGTTTTAAGTATTTAGAGGCTTATTGGGGGTTAAAATTTTGGAGTTAAGAGATATTGGTCACGGAGTGTCAAATTCCCTCATAATGTAAGAAACTCTGACTGAAAACTCCGACTTCAAATATGATGAATTCACAAGCAAATGGTTCTACTTTGAACAGTGATTGCTTAAGTTTCTGATTTTGGCTTTATTGAACAAAAGCTGCTTCTCTTTAACTTCACTTTCATTCAATTTGACAAATATTTATTAAACTTGCTATGTAATCTCCATGCATTTATCCAGATAACAAAAGTCTTCTTGTCCTCAGAGAACACACAGTCTAATGGGCAAGTAAGTAGATAAAGCAGCATGTTGAAGCCAAGGATAGAGAATGGTGCCGGTGCAACGGCAATGCAGGAGAAGCTTCCTTAGCTCATTTTGAGGGCAGAGGGTCAAGGAAGGATTCCTGAACTGCTTGGTTTTTACATGAAAATGCAAATAATGAATCTGTGACTGGATACCTGCAGGTGTTAACATGGATTACTCTGGAGAAGGGGAATTGGAGAGACAGACAAGGGATGAACAAGGACTACCACGATATTCTCTGTGTCCTTCTATATTTTTAGAATGTACTACAGTGAGAATATAGGCATGCATAATGAAAAGGACATAAAGAGATTTTAAAAGAGAGAGAAATTTTCTCTCTTAAAATGGCCCTTCAAATTTTTGAAGATGTTACCTCCTGCTCCAGGTTCAACACTATCTCCCAGAATTGAATGGCATATTGTAAGTAGAATGCCTTGCCAAGTGGCTGTTACTGGTCTTACATAAATGCTTGCCTAAGCCCTCTTTTTTTCTGTCCCCTTCTGCTACCGTTCTAACCTTTCCCTTCGGGTCATGCTTTTGATTGATGTGCGAGCTTAGTTGTGTCTGACTCTTTTGAGACCCCATCGATCCACCAGGCTCCTCTGCCCGTGGAAGTTTTCAGGTAAGAATCCTGGAGTGGGTTGCCATTTCCTCCTCCAGGGGATCTTCCTAACCCAGATATCCAACCCGTTTTTCCTGTGTCTCCTGCATTGACAGCGAGATTCTTTACCGCTGCACCACCCTTTTTGTTTGTTATAATTTCTTTTAAAATGTGTCACCCAGAATTGAACTCATTTCTTCAGAATACTGATAGAACAGATTTGACTACTGAAAAAAAATGCAGTGATATATAATCAGCTGAGTTAAATGTAAGACTTCTAGACTTACATACCCATTATATTTATTTGTGTAAGCTAAAGTTAAAGAAACAGAAAGATTCAGAAAATCAGTAAGTTAAAGGACAAAGAAGCTTATTTCTTTTACATTTAATAGTCAAAAGTGAATATTCCAAGAAGCTGGGTAGCAGCGATGTATAGGTTCTGAGCAGACAGACAGGAAATGACAGCAGGAAGACACACTCACTGTGGGCTTCCAGTTAGGTTCCAATGGTAAGAAAGACATATGGTTATACCATCTACAAAGGCTGAGGCGTGTAGTTTAGTTGGCAGCCATGTGACTTATAACTCTACTGCAATGGAGGAAGGGAAGAATGGATTTTATTAGACACCTAATGGTTAACGCCACACCCCTCAATATTGTATTAGCCTTCCTTAAAAAAACTCACATTTTGCATTTATTACATCAAATTGAGTTTTTAATAATTAAATTATTAAAAAATTTTGTTTTGCATTATTTTGGTGTGGTTTATTCTCTCAAAAGTTATTGTGCAATTAATCTTATGTAAAAGTGTTGCCTCAATTTATATCATTTCAAATTAGGTCCTGATTCTTATAAAAATGTATATTTCTATATTGAAATCATTCTATGTATCTTTATCACTTAATATTATTTCATGGACACATGTTCTTCTAATTTTAGAGCCTGTGTAGTTGCTCTTAATGCCATGTAATAGTACTTTATTATCTCTATGGCTGCATATTTCAAGTTATTGATTTGTTTCTTTTTGTATTTCCCCAAGTGTTTTCCTCCAATTCAGGCAAACAGCTTGCACTCCACTTGTGCCTCAGGGGAGGAATATGTCAAGGCGGAAAGTGTCATAGAAGCCAGGTATGTCGACTTCTGTATTTTTCTTCTCTAAGCCTAAACCCACAGTGGAACTTAGAATGTTTATTGAGGTGGTGAAAGGGCCAAGGAGATTTGCTAAGGAGAAAAAAGAAAGTGCCTCTGTGGGTAGATTTCTTGTGACCAAAAAGGAGGTTAGAGATTAGGAAGGAGTAGGAGAAAGAAGTATGTGCTCCTCAGTAGTGGGGCTCCCACCCTATTTCCAGACAGCAGAGCCAGGGAGGTGGGGAATAGAGAAAGCTCAGGGACAGAACTCCCAGTTTTTACAAAGAGCTGATGGTCCAACATTGCCATTGAATGGTGGGGCTCCTGGGTCCATGCAAGCTGTGCAGGTAGATGAGAGGGGACAGGTGGAGCCACCCTATTTCCATGTCTCACCACTATAGGTTCCTTGAAACTTCCTGGCATGGTAAGGAATCTCAAGAATGAATGAAATAAAATTCTCTGGTTGGCAGATTGAGGTTACCAAGATAGAAGTTAAACTGAGTTATAGAAAACAGACATTTCTTGCACATCCAAGTTTGGTGACTGACATTCACATCTGCGGCTCAAGTGTGATTTGTTTAATCATTCTTTGGCTGCATCCAGGCTTTTTTTTTTTTTTTTCCCCTGAAAGTTAAGAAGAAAGAGAATCCCCCATTCTAAATTTATATTATTGAGTTTCAGGACTTAATTTCAGATTTTAATCCTACTAAATTTAACCTTGGTTTTGTGTCATTGTTTCCATCCACTGTAAAAATTTTAAAGACTGATTTTGTCATCTGAAATATTATCTCCCTCCACCAGGTTAGTGTTATCTTCAGAAATGATCAGCATGTTTTCTGTTTTCATCAAAATTGCGATTAGCAATATTGAACAGTTCAGAAGCAGGGACAGAGTTTTGTGGCATGCTGTGATGGTCCCATCCCCAGTTTTGCCATTTATTGATTATTCATTTCTGAGTTTTATTATTACTTATTCAGTTTTGATTCTATCTATCTGTATTCTTATTCAGTCTATAGTTCTTTATCTTGATCATATATATATTGTGGATAATGTTGTTTATTGCTTTGTGGTAAATATCTGCTTATCTATCATCTATTAATATGAACAAACACGAGTGTTTGTGGGGGTGTAGGAAAGGAATGTGAGTAAACAATGTGCAAGTGTAGTAGCAATGTCCTGAAGGTGGGGAGGGGGGGAGTTATTCTCATGAAATGTCAAAAATTCATGGAATAAGCTGCTTATGTGAAGTATATGACACTGTCCAATAAGTTTCATGTTATAAAGGACAGTTAGAAAACTGCTAAAGACTGTTTTCTCTGGAAGAGGTGGTGGCAGGATTATGGACAACTTTTACTTTTTATATTGTGTATTTCTCAAATCTTTGAATCTTATTCTTGAATTATGTTTATTCATTCAAAAATTTAGTGAAATAATTTATGTGCTTTGGACTCAGGATACAGTGGTGGGCAGTCAGATACTGTTTATTCTCTCATGGGCTTCTGTGTCCAAGAATTAAGTTATTCTCACCCAGTTCTGGAATCAGGATGCTTGGACTGAAGTTCTAATCTCTCCCTTATTATCTATGGAATCTTGGTCAAGTTCCTCGACCACTTTATATCTCAGTTTTGTCATTTATAAAATGGGGATAATAATTGTACCTCTAAACCTTTATGATTAGTTGGGTTGTGGTGAGGATTAAATTGGAAAGAAATGTGAAACATTTCAAGAAGCATGTAAAACATGGTAAATTACTGTGTATTTGTATTAGTGAGGGAGACAATAGACATTAATTATGTGTTCATATAAATACAAATAAAATGGTACCTGTGATAGGTACTTTGTGGAGAGGCACATGGTACCATAAGAGGGCAGGGTATTTCTTATGAGGGTAATATGATCTGATCAAGGAGGTGCTCCTGAAGAAGTGATGAATAAGCTGTTGTTCAGTTACTCAGTTGTGTCTGATTCTTTGCGATCCCATGGACTACAGCATGCCAGGCTTCCCTGTCCTTCATTATCTCCTGGATTTTGCTCAAACTCATGTCCACTGAGTTGATGATGACCTCCAACCATATCATCCTGTGTCACCCCCTTCTCCTTCTGCCTTCCTTTAGGATTGACTGGTTTGGTCTCCTTGCTGTTCAAGTGACTCTCAAGAGTCTTCTCCAGCACCACAGTTTGAAAGCATCAATTCTTTGGTGCTCAGCCTTCTTTATCGTTCAATTTTGAGATCCATACATGACTACTGGGAAAACCATAGCTTTGATATATGGACCTTTGCTGGCAAAGTGATCTCTGTTTTCTAATACACTGTCTAGCTTTGTAGGAGCTTTCCTTCCAAGAAGCAGGTGTATTTTAATTTCATGAATGAAGTTACCATCCACAGTGTTTTTGGAGCCCAAGTAAATAAATTCTGTCATGGCTTCCACTTTTCCCCTTATATTTGCCATGAAGTGATGGGACCAGATGCCATGATCTTAGTTTTTGAATGTGAGTTTTAAACCAGCTTTTTCATTCTCTTCTTTCACCCTCATCAAGAAGCTGTTTAGTTCCTTTTCTTTCTGCCATTATATGAGTATCATCTGGATATTTGAGGTTGTTGTCAATTCTCCTGGCAATCTTGATTCCAGCTTGTGATTCACCCAATCTGGCATTTTGAATGATGTATTCTGCATACAAATTAGATAAGCAAGGTGACAGTACAGCCTTGTCATACTACTTTCCCAATTTGGAACCACTTCGTTGTTCCATGTCCAGTTCTAACTGTTGCTTCTTGACCTGCATAAAAGTTTCTCAGGACACAAGTAAGTTCAGTTCAGTTCAGTTCAGTCACTCAGTCATGTCCGACTCTTTGCGACCCCATGAATAGCAGCACGCCAGGCCTCCCTGTCCATCACCAACTCCCAGAGTTCACTCAGACTCACGTCCATGAGTCAGTGATGCCATCCAGCCATCTCATCCTCTGTCGTCCCCTTCTCCNTGAGTCTGAGTGAACTCCGGGAGTTGGTGATGGACAGGGAGGCCTGGGTGCTGCGATTCATGGGGTCGCGAAGAGTCGGACACGACTGAGCGACTGAACTGAACTGATATATAGATATATATATAAATGCACGCACAGACACACACATATATATAATTCCTATTGTTTAAGCTTTCCAGTCTGTGGTATCTTATGGTAGCCCAAGCCAACCAATACCATCTCTTTTTGTTGAAAATCATGTATATTTTCCAGAGGGTACAAACAAAACAACCCAACCCCTGCAAATCAAAACTTTCCTCATAATGATTTGTCTAGGGGGCGTCCATCTTTTTCATGGATGAAGCAATGTGTTACATGGCAAGTGATTGAAAGTTTCAGGCAGTGAGGCAGGACGGTTTAAGGCAAGATTATATCCAGCATCAACTGAAACCACCCATCCTGTCTGCACAGGAAAACTTCTGATAGACTGATACTTTGAAAGGGCATGTACCAAAGATAGGAAAAAGGGCAAGTGAGTAGCATCTGTAAGATGCACAGGAAAGTTAAATAGCACAGTGAACTGAGGCTTAGGAGAAAATGCTAAGACAACACAAAGTTAACCGTGTTCGATAAATCAATGAAAATGGAAGGGATACACCCACTTCTTGAGAAAAGCTGTGTAATAGTAATAAATGACTGAGAAAGAAGAGAATGCAAGCCCTTGACAGTGTCTGTCTTCACCAAAAAGAAAGGCATTCAGATTGGGGTAAAAATAATTATGGTTGAGAACGGCTAAGTAAATCACAATATTTTCATCTTTAGCATTTTAGGCAGCTACAAAAAATTATGTTTCTGAAGAGTTGTTAATGACATGGGAAAAAAAAACACAGCATAAGATTGAGTGGAGAGGAAAGCAAGATACAAACTGAATCGCAAATAATCTTGATTTATGAAAAAATAAAATCAGAGAAAATATGCCAGGTGATCATATGCCAGAATAACACTGTTTGCCTCTGGTAAGATTATAGATATTTTTCTATGTTATATTTTTATGAACCTTCAAACAACAAACATTTGTCCTTTTATAATCAGAACACAGAATTCGAAAAGTAAAAAGAAACACAAAAGCAGGAGCCCAAGACACTTGAGGCGATTATTATAAAGCAGCTTCAAGCCAGTATTATCGATAGATGAAGCCAAGATTTCAGGCCCAGGAGTTGCAATGAGGGAATCAGTATCAGTGATACTTGAGGACTCACAAACATTAAGAGGCCAGGGAGTTCTGGTTTTTAAAATTATAAGAATCTTAAACCCTTGGGCACAATATCGCAGGAAAATTCTTGACCTGATCTCTTTGAAGTCCTGGAAAAGGTGATAGAAAAGGAACAGGCTTAGCTTTATTTTTCTTACCATTCACTAGACATGAGCTTTGTCTGGCTGAAACAAGATGCAGTGCCACTGCAGAGCCCAGCCCTGTGATCTGGGGGTCCCAACACACTCTACTTATCATTGATGGCATTTGAGGTTTAGGGTTAAGTTCACCTTCTGCTTTTTTAATTTTTTTTAATTCGGAGCCAGCTCTTCTCCCAGAACTCCTCTCTGGCCTCACAGCATTCTGCAGTCGCCCTCTACTGGCTTCTTCCAGTCTCAACAGTGGTCTAGTCTGCCCACCCAACTCCTTGTGTCCTAGCTGTATTTGATGTGGGCCGCTAAGAACCAGCCCTGACAATATAGTAGGATATTTTCCAATGTGTGCTTCTCATACCAGCCTGAAAGACATCCGTGACATTCTATGGCCAAGGATTTAAAATTTGAGAGACTCCCTTTTGGAGATCCGTAATGTCCAGTCACATAGTAAAGGTTTTTGACAATACCTATAAGCGAGGCATCAGTAGTAAATGAACTGAGAACGCCAGACGTACAAGCTAGCTTTGGAAAAGGCAGAGGAACCAGAGATCAAGTTGTCAACATTCATTAGTTCCTAGAAAAGTCAAGGAAATTCCAGAAAAACATCTACTTTCACTTTATTGATTATGTGAAGGCCTTTAACTGTGTGGATCACAACAAACTGCAGAAAATTCTTAATGAGATGAGAATACCAGACCACTTGGAAGAAAAGTTATGACCAACCTAGATAGTACATTCAAAAGCAGAGACATTACTTTGCCGACTAAGGTCTGTCTAGTCAAGGCTATGGTTTTTCCTGTGGTCATGTATGGATGTGAGAGTTGGACTGTGAAGAAGGCTGAGCACCGAAGAATTGATGCTTTTGAACTGTGGTGTTGGAGAAGACTCTTGAGAGTCCCTTGGACTGCAAGGAGATCAAACCAATCCATTCTGAAGGA
>SJYV01019664.1:1755615-1767994 GCA_006410875.1 Neotragus pygmaeus
ATCAGTTCAGTTCAGTCGCTCAGTCGTGTCCGACTCTTCGCGACCCCATGAATCGCAGCACCCAGGCCTCCCTGTCCATCACCAACTCCCGGAGTTCACTCAGACTCACATCTATTGAGTCCGTGATGCCATCCAGCCATCTCATCCTCTGTCATCCCCTTCTCCTCCTGCCCCCAATCCTTCCCATCATCAAAGTCTTTTCCAATGAGTAAACTCTTTGCATGAGGTGTGGCCAAAGTACTGGAGTTTCAGCTTTAGCATCATTCCCTCCAAAGAAATCCCAGGGCTGATCTCCTTCAGAATGGCCGATTGGATCTCCTTGCAGTCCAAGGGACTCTCAGTCTTCCCAAGTGGCTCTAGTGGTAAAGAACCTTCCTTGCCAATGCAGGAGATGCAAGAGATGTGAGTTTGATCCCTTTGTGGGAAAGATAGCCTGGAGTAGGAAATGGCCAACCACTCCAGTATTCTTACCTGGAAAATTCCACGGGAAGAGTAACCTGGAGGGCTACAGTCCATGGGGTTGCAGAGAGTTGGACACAACTGAGAGCACACACACACATACATGCACATATTTGGCTGCGGTGGGTCTTAGTTGTGGCACGTGGGATCTTTGTTGCATCACGTGGGATCTTTCCTTGCAGCACTCTCCAGCTGTGGTGCACAGGCTCTAGAGCACGTGACTCGGTAGTTGCAGAGCATGTGGGATATTAGTTCCCTGACTAGGGATTGAACCTGCATCCCTTGCAATGCAAGGTAGATTTTTAACCACTCAACCACCAGGGAAGTCCCTCAGTAGGAATTAATTTTCTCACATTTCAGGAGGCATAAGTTCAAAGAAAGTTTAATTTCTGGGTAAGGCTTATCTTCCTGGTCTGCAGACAGCCACTTTTTATCTGAATTATCATGTGGCCTTTCCTGTGCCCCTGTGCAGAGGGAGAGGTCTTTCCCTTCTCTTATAAGGACATCAATCCTATTAGATTAGGATCCTACCCTTATGGTCTCACTTAACCTTAACTATCACTTTAAAGGTCCTTTCTCCACATACAGTCTTATTGGGGGTTAGGGCTTCAAGACATGAACTGAGTGGGAAGAAGCACAAATCAGTCCGTGACAAGAGGTCACACAATATCATGATGTTCAGTAGTTTTTGTACTTATTCTATGTCTTGAGAATATTTGTTTGCTTGCTATGTGAAATATTGTTTTTTATGAAAGAAAAGAATAATCTTACCTCTCATTGGCCACAAATGAAAAGGTGATGTTGCCATTGGATGTTGGTTAGTCAATCATTGAAAGGTAAAATTCCACCTAAACAATAATCTAAAATATAATTATTACAATTTTAGAGAGCTTGACCATGGACAAACCTGATTCCTTCAATTTTTCTAACTGAGAAAACAGGGAGAAATTTTCTTCTATTATTGCTTTTAAAGATTTATTTTTCAGTTCAGTTCAGACAGACCTTTGTTGGCAAAGCAATGTCTCTGCTTTTTAATATGCTGTCTATTTATTTTTATGTGCAGAAAAGACCCTGATGCTGGAAAAGATTGAAGTCAGGAGGAGAGGGGGATGACAGAGGATGAGATGGTTGGATGGCATCACCAACTTGATGGACATGAGTTTGAGCAAGCTCGGGGANTTATTTTTATGTGCAGAAAAGACCCTGATGCTGGAAAAGATTGAAGTCAGGAGGAGAGGGGGATGACAGAGGATGAGATGGTTGGATGGCATCACCAACTTGATGGACATGAGTTTGAGCAAGCTCGGGGAGTTGGTGATGAGTAAGGAAGCCTAGAGTGCTGCAGTCCATGGGGTTGCAAAGAGTCGGACATGACTGAGCGACTGAACTGACTGACTCACTGACTGACTGACAATGTGACGGGCTCTGCTTCAGAATCTCAGAGATGAACAAATAAAATTCCTGGCCTCTGTGGGTCAAAATGTAGTGAGGAAACAGACAGGGAAACACATAGTTATATAATATGTAGGTGGATAAGTGCTATAAAGCAGAAAGCAAGGTAAGTGGCTAGAGAGGTACTGGAGATGCCATAGTAGACCAGAAAAGTCCCCTCTAGTGTGAGGGAAGGAGCCAGGCACACATCTGGAGAAAAGTGTTCTGGAGTCACGGGCTTGTTGATAAGACATTTCTGTTTGTCTCTTAGATGTCTTTACCATTCACTTATTGCCTATAAATTGAATCTATTAATAAATACAGGATGTTTCTAAATATTTGACCAAATACTTCCCCTAAGCAAGATCCTTTTCTAATTTTCAATAAGAAGATGAGTTTTGCATTTTTTCTTTTGGGAAGCCCTGTGACCTATGTTTTGCAAAGCACAGGCATCTTCAGGTACTTATAATGATTTTAAATTATCATTATTATTTTTACACAGAGTGAGCTTTGAAGAAAGTTTGCATTTTTTCTTCACACACTTAAACAAGTATTTCACAAAATTTAAATTGTGAGACACTGTCTGCTGAGATGCTGCTCTCCTTTAAAAAGTGTCCTCTGATAAAATGGAGTTGACTATATCTGTCTCTTGGTCATTGCCATGTACGTTAGCATAGTGAAGGCTCTGAGAAGTCTTTTAGTAAAATGATTAATTTTGCTTAATGTTTTTCAGGCTTATTGACTATGAAACTCTTAATATGGGACCTCCATATTTAGAGTGGATTCCTTAAGTAGAATTTAGACTTCTGAACTAAAGCAATATAAATACCATTCAGACAAAATACAAATATAACATTACTCATGATTGTTTTATTTCTAATTGGCAGCCAACAGGTGATCAGTAGCTTTTCTAACTGCTCCTCCTGGCTGACATGCCAGTTTGCATCACAAACACAGCTTTTACTAGGGACCCATGTGTCTGGGAGGTCACAGTCCAGACCACATAGCTTGAAGCACAGCCCTGTCGATATGGTTTTTTCACTAAGTCTCTTTGTATGGCTACTTTGTTAGGCTTTGTTTTGCACTTTCCTGGCCTGATCCTATTCCTTTTCACCTTGTCCTATCCCTGGCTGGTCTTTTTAGCTAGATCCATCACATATTCCAACTGTGTGACCCAGGCTTTCATTCTCTTTGCTCCATTCTTGGGAGATGCTAATACCAATAGTAGCTGTGGGAACGTAGTAGCAAAATTGGGTCTGTCTGATATTTGGGCTTGATTCCCAGCCCTGCCACAAACTTCACACACAGAAGCACTGAGCACCTCACGCTGGGGCAGCAGATCTCTGTGGAAATGCTGTGTGTGTACAAACTTCAAAATTCTTTCTGTTGTCATTTCATAGAGCAGATCGTTTTAACATTTTGTCCTCTAAATCAGATTATAAGATTTTCTGTTGTCGAAGTTGAAAATCCTTTTAATTGATGAAAACCATTTTTTTGGTAGAGCTTCTTTACGATGTACTCTATCCTCTTTTCTCTACATTCAGCACTGTTCTCTGTGCTTTTTCTGCATCTGTTGCATATAATCTTTAACCCTTTCTTTTGTTAATGTACTGTATCACGTTGATTTGTGGATTTTGAAACATCTATGGATGTCTCGAAAAAAATCTTACTTGACCATGCATATGCTCTTTTTATTGTAATGTTGTATTTGGCTGGCTAACATTTTGTTGAGAATTTTTGCGTCTATATTCACCAGGGATACTGTCTTGTAATTTTCTCTTTTCTTTGGTGACATCTTTATCTGATTTTGGTATCAGGGTAATGCTGGCCATTTAAAATGAATTTGGAACCATCCTCTTTAATTTTTTAATGATAGTTTAAGAAGGATAAGAGTTAACATTTTTTTTAATGTTTGGTAGAATTCACCTGTGAGTCATGAGCTTTTATTATTTGTGACATTTTTATAACTAATTCAGTTTCATTTCTAGTGATTCATTTATTCAGNCATTTAAAATGAATTTGGAACCATCCTCTTTAATTTTTTAATGATAGTTTAAGAAGGATAAGAGTTAACATTTTTTTTAATGTTTGGTAGAATTCACCTGTGAGTCATGAGCTTTTATTATTTGTGACATTTTTATAACTAATTCAGTTTCATTTCTAGTGATTCATTTATTCAGATTTTCTATTTCTTCTTTATTCAGTTTTAAAAATCATATGTTTCTGGGAATTTATCCATTTCTTTTAGCTTGTCCAATTTGTTTGCATGTAATTGTTTATAATAATCTCTTACAATCCTTCATATTTCTATGATATTGGTTATAATTTTTCTTTCATTTTTTATTATTTTATTTATTTGGACCCTCTCTATTTTCTTGATGAGTCTGGCTAAAGGTTTATCAGTTTTATCTTTTCAAAGAAACAACTCTTAGTCCATTGATCTTTAAAATTTTTTAAAGTCTCTGTTTGCAGTCAGATATTTAGTATTTCTCTTCTTCAACTAACTCTGGGCTTTGTTTATTCTTCTTTTTCTATTTCCTTTAGATGTAAGGTTAGATTGTTTATTTGAGATTTTCCATGTTCTCTGAAGTAGGCCTATATTGCCATAAGCTGCCCTCTGACAATTGCTTTTGCTGCATCCATAGATTTTGGAACACTGTTTCCATTTTCATTTGTCTCCAGCTATTTTTGAATTTCCTCACTGGTTTCTTCAGTGCAATTGGTTGTTTAGAAGCATGTTGTTAGCTTCCATATGTTTGTTCTTTTTCCATTTTCCTCCTTGTAGTTGATTTCTAGTTTCATACCTTTGTGGTTTGAAAATATGTTTTTTAAGATTTCAGTCTTCTTAAATTTATGAGACTTGTTTTGTGGCTTAATATGTATTCTTCCTTGAGAATGTTTCATGTGTATTTGAAAAAAAGTGTATTCTTCTGTTTTAAGGTAGAATGTATTCTTCTGTTTTAGGGTAGAATGCTCTCTATATATGTATTAAATTCATCTGGTCTAATGTGTTGTTTAAGGACAAATTTTCTTTATTACTTTTTTGTATTGATGACCTACTCATTAATGTAAGTGAGGCATTAAGGTCCCCTACTATATTGCAGGGGATTGTCAAAATCTCCCTCTATGTCTGTTCATATTTGCTTTAGATATATTTTCTTATTTAGGTATACCTATGTTGAGTTATGGGCTTCCTAGGTGATGCTGGTGGTATACAGCCTACCTGCAATGCAGGAGACTTAAGAGATGCAAGTTTGATCCCTGGGTTGGGAAGATCCCTTGGAGGAGGACATGGCAACCTGCTCCAGTATTCTTGCCTAGAGAACCCCATGGACAGAGGAGCCTGGTGGGCTACAGTCCATGGGGTTGCACAGAGTTGGACACAACTAAACTGACTTAGCACTCAGGCACATGTTGAGTCATAGCTATTTACAAGTGTTATATCCTCTTGTCAGATTAAATGTCTTTATTATAATGTAATGTCCTTCTTTGTCTTTTGTTACAGATCCTATTTTAAAGTATTTTATCGGATGTAAGTATTGCTACTTTAATTTTCTTTTCGTTCCCACTGTGTAGAATATCTTTTTTCATCCCTTCACTTTCAGTGTGTGGGTAACTTTAGATCTGAAGTGGGTCTCTTGTATGCAGATATTTATGGATCTTCTTTATTTAATCCATTCAGCTATTTCTTTTGTTTGAAGCACTTAGCTCACTCACATTTAAAGTGATTATTGATAGGTACCTACTTATTGCCATTTTGTTGCTTTTTGTTTGTTTTTATAGCTCTCTGTTCCTTTCTTCTTCTCTTGTTCACCCGTCTTGTGATTTGATGACTTTCCCTAGTGTTTCGCTTGTATTCCTTTCTCTCTCTCTCTCTTTGTTTATCTGTTATGTTTTCAGTTTATGGTTATCATGAGTTTTATTTATAACAGTCTATGTATATAGCAGTCTGTTTTTAAGTTTGAGTGCATTCTAAAAGCACTCCATTTTTACCTTCCCACCTATGTTTTATATTTTTTCTGTCATATTTTGTATCATTTTATTTTGTGTAGTGCCCAGCTGATTATTTTAGATACAGATGATTTTACTACCCCTGTCTTTTAACCTTCTTGCTGGCATTACTGAGGAGTGATCCACTATCTGTAGTATGTGTTTACCTTTTCAGTGAAACTTTTTCTTTCATAACATTCTGGTTTTCAGTTATAGCCTCTTCAGAAGTTCCTTGAACACTTCTTGTAAGGCTAGGTTAGTACTGATCAACTCCATTAGCATTTACTCTTCTGGGATACCAGATAAACTTGCCAAATATCATTTTGTGGTACAGTATGCTTGATTGTAAGGTTTTACCTTTTAGCACTTTGAATATATTATGCTTCTGGCCTGTAAAGTTTCTGTTAAAAAAATCAGCTGAGAGTTTTATGGACTTGCCTTGTATTAAGTAATTGGTTTTTTTTTTTCTGCCTTTAATAGTCTTCTTTATATCTTTTGACAGTTTATTACAATGTATCTTGGCGTAGGTTTCTTTGGGTTCATCTTGTTTGGGCTCTATGTGCTTCCCAGACTTGGATATCTGTTTCCTTTGCCAGGTGAGGAAAGTTTTCAGCTATTATCTCTTCAAATAGCTTTTCTGTTCCTTTCTCTCTCTTCTCCCTTTGGGATCACTATCGTGTGAATGTTCGTATCCCTGGTGTTGTCCCAGTAGCCCCTTAAACTATCCTCTTTTCTTTGGATTTCCTTCCTTTTTGTTGTTTTGATTGGCCAGAACTGCTACGGGCAGACTTGTGGGTAGAGCTATTATCTATCCTGGCTGGCTATGAGGGCTGGTCACAACTTTTTTGGGTGCACTGCTGTATGGCGCTAAGTGGCCCTGGTATTAGATGGCATTGTCTGTGGGGTGGGGCATGGTGGGGGCTGCTTTAGAGGGGCCAACTGAGGTGGCTGGGGTGGCAGTGCTGGTGCTCAGGGGAAGCATGGGGCAGGTGCAGTGTTTTCTAGGCTTATGGCAAATGACAGAAATGGCATCTTCCAGTGGTTCCATCCCTGGAGAAAGTGCCACCCAGTCCCTGCCCCTGTGGTGCCTACCCTAAGATTAGTCATTGAATCTCCTTCTTTTCTGACATAGGCACCTTTCAAGCTGCTACTTAGGTGCTGGGACTTGGAATGAATAAGTTTGTGCATAAGATCTTCACAAGTGGAGTCTCCATTTCCCATGGCCCTTTGGCTCTCCTGGATGGAAATCCCACTGGTTTTCAAAGCCACGCATTGTGGGGGTTCATCTTCCTGGCGCAGGTCCTCTAGACTGGGGAGCCTTCATGGGGCTCAGACCCCTCACTCATCAGGATGGACCTCCTGCCATCATGATATTCCTCCTGCTACATTGCACCTGGCTGGATGAAGCACAAGCTGGAATCAAGATTGCTGGGAGAAATATCAATAACCTCAGGTAGGCAGACGATCCCACCGTTATGGCAGAAAGTGAAGAGGAACTGAAGCGCCTCTTGAAAATGAAAGAGGAGAGTGAAAAAGCTGGCTTAAAACAACATTCAAGAAACTAAGTTCATGGCATCCAGTGTTATCACTTCATGGCAAATAGATGTGGAAACAGTGACAGGCAATTTTGGGGGGCTCCAAAATCACTGCAGATAATGACTGCAACCATGAAATTTAAAGACGCCTGCTCCTTGGAAGAAAAGCTGTGACCAGCCTGCTGCTGCTGTGTAACTTCAGTAGTGTCTGACTCTGTGTGACCCCATAGACGGCAGCCCACTAGGCTGCTCCATCCCTGGAATTCTCCAACCTAGACAGCATACTAAAAAGCAGAGACATTACTTTACCAACAAAGGTCCATCTAGTCAAAGCTACGGTTTTTCCAGTAGTCATGTATGGATGTGAGAGTTGCACCATAAAGAAAGCTGAGTGCCAAATAACTGATGCTTTTGAACTGTGGTGTTGGAGAAGACTCTTGAGAGTCCCTTGGACNCCCCCCCCCCCCCGCCCCCGCCAACACACACACAAGGCGAGCATTGTGTGCGGCCCTCACGATCCCACCACTCAGCAGCTGCATTGATCAATACAAGGCCCATGTGCTTCCTTTATTCTCCATCCCTCCCCTACCCGCAGTGGGGTCATCTTATGGATGATCTCAGACAGTCTATTTTTTCATCTGTTAATATTTCCATGTTCACCTCTCTCTCTTTCTCTTTCTTGAACATACCCACAATATCATGATCACATCTAAAAAAAATCCCTTCGTAATTCCTTAACGTCATCCCCATTTCATGGGCTTTTTGATGTGACTGCTTTGGGAACTTTCAGGCGGGGGGCAGGAGGAGTGCTCTGGAGGGTCACTGGGCCCTGTGTTAATGCATCTATTATGTGGTGTCCACAGGTATAATTAGGCCTATGACCTTTTCAGACTCAGACAGCAACTAAGGGCAGGAACAAAAAAAAAAAAAAGGAAAAGAAAAAGAAGCCCGGACTGAGAAATTCCCCGCAGGCACCCTCTTTTCCTCCAGTTACCCGTGACCAGGGACTGTTTTGCAATTCCCTTAAACCACCCCTGTTCCTGTACAGTCTAATCACTTACAAACCATCACAGATGTTGACAGCGCTGCTGTGTTTCAAAGAAAATGTTTTTCCATTTCTAAGACTGTCCCTTAGGTGAGAGCCATTGAACACTGGGGAAGTTTCAGTTTGGATTGTAATTATGGTGGGGTCAGTGAGAAAGGTTTAGGGAGAATGCTAGCATTTCTCAGAGTGAAGAGGGAGACGAGAGAGGACAAGGAGGCCTTTGTTTCTGGCATGGAGTCGCGTCAGGAGTGAAACAAAAGAGGCAAGAATTGACCTCTGAGTCTAGAACTTTCTTCAGCATCTCTGACAGAAGTTAACTCTGTTTATGGCTGGAGTGAAATGGTTTTTTACTTCCGGTCTTCACAAGCACTGTTGATCACAATAACTACTGTTTGGTGGTTCACACTGAGTACTCTGAGCTACAGTAATTCATAAAAACAAAAACAAACAAAAAAGCCAACTCTTGGGCCATTGTGGGTTCTTTCATTTTTTTTGACTAAAAAGATTACTTATTTATTTGGCTGTGCTGGGTCTTAGCTGCAGCACTCCTAGTTGTAGCATGTGGGATATAGCTCGCCGAGCAGGGATCAAACCCTGTGCCCTCTGCATGGGAGCACTAAGTGTGAGCCATTGGACCACCAGGGAAATCTGAGTTCATTTGTTTACTTCCTCTAACTTCAGGCACAGATTCTGACATCTGAAAATAATAATTGCCATAGGAATTGAAGTGGTCGAGCAACCGCTCTTTATTGCAAAATGTTAATTTGAAATAAGTCCTCAGATCTCTCTTCCTTCAGTAGTTGGAACTACATGTCTTGATAGGGGTCCATCTAACTTTCTAATCCATTAGGAAAATGATCGTGTGATTCCATTTTTTCGGCAAAGTTGTTCCAGGCCTGTGCCATCAGGTAGAGGTATGGGAGAGACAGAGTTGCCTTTTGTGTCTCCACGCTGGGCCCTGACATGCACCCCTGGGGTACCCAACTCAATCTGCCTGCCTCAGGAACTGTACAGCAGGGTGGGACATGCCCCTTCTTTTTGCATCAAAATGCACCTTTTGGTTTGGATTTCCTCAAACCTTTACTCTCTGTATTCAAATCAATTCTGCAAATTTAATGATCATCTCCTACCAAATGCAATGTCTGCAGTTAGGTATGAGGAACCAAGAAATAAGTTAAGACATAGACTTTTGTCTTCAAGGAAAGAAACCCATCCAAATAACTTAGTATAATCCAGTACAATGTCCTACTGATTCTACTGTTTTAAGTACCACTTGAATCCATCCTCATTTCTCCAGGGCCATCATATCTTCTCTGGCCTAAGTCACCACCACCGTCATTCATGAGCACACTTGCAGTCATCTGTCTAGTCTCTGTGTATCCATCCAGCCACTCTATAGGCCCATGTCCTCCACACAGCAGACAAAGTTAACTTTTCAAGATGGAAACAGAGATAAATCACCCTCAGGTTTCAAGGTAAAAGATAAAAATTCTTAACAAACCCTTCAAGGCCCCACCTATCTCCCTGGCCACCCTTTGTCCACCTAGACCACGGCCATCATGATGTCCTGCAGATGCTGGGCCAGCTTTCAGCCTTCCTTACCAGACTGTCTCCGCTACAGCTCTGCCTAGCACAAGAGGTTCTGATTGTCCTTGAGAACTCTTCCTTCCCACCTGCCTAATTAATTCATACGTAACCCTTAGCTCTCTGTTCCGCCCAGGGACCTCCCCAGAGAACCACGCTGCATCATGTTACTCTCCTTAGCAGTGCCCAACACGTTTGCCATTTTATCTTACTCTGTGATTACTGTCCAAGCAATGTCTTATGCGATGCCAAGCACAGGATGGAGGACCACACTTCCTTTGTCGCCTAGAGCCCTCCATGGTTAGTGGTACACAGTTTGAGGAGGGAAAGAATATGGGTGAGGGTGGGGTGGGGGAGACAGAATTCACCCTAGATAACGTGGAGTGGTAGCCTTAGGAAAGGGTGGGGCCCTTTCTCAGTGGTCCACTGGTTGGACTCCATGCTCCCAGTGCAGAAAAGTGAAAGTAAAGTGTTAGTCACTCCGTCTGGTCTGACTCTACAATGCCATGGACTCTAGCCCACCAGGCTCCTCTGCCCATGGAATTTTCCAGGCAAGAATACTGGAGTGGGTTGCCATTCCCTTCTCCAAGGCATCTTCCTGACCCAGGGATTCAACCCAGGTCTCCTGCATTGTAGGCAGATTCTTTACCTCCGAGCCACCAGGAAAGCACCCCGCCTCCCTCGACTCCCAGTGCAGGGGGCCTGGCATTCAGTCCCTGGTCGGGGAACTGAATCCTGCAGTCTACAACTAAAAAGACCCTGCAGACTGCAAGGAAGATCCCACTTGCCAGCTAAGGCCTGACACAGTCAAATAAATAATTTTAAAAAGAGAGAAAAAAAATGCAAGACAGCTTTAAAAGATAAACTGAGGCATAGGAAAAATTTTAAGAGTGTATTTGAGTAAAAATTGATTAAAGTGGACAGCCACAAACTGGAAGTGGCTAGGAGCAGTTGGCCACCAGCAGGGGCTGGAGGAGAGACTTATACAGGAAAGGCAAAGCAAAGTAAGGATATTATTGACTGCTGCAAGATAAAGCCTACCTGTTTCTGATTGATTGTGCTTAGGTTTTGACTTCCTAACCTCCAGGCGCTTAAGGCTTGGATTCTAGCTTGCTTCCAGAGGCCATTAAGATATTGTGCTGGGCTTAGTCACTCAGTTGTCTGACTCTTTGCAACTTGATAGACTGTAGCCCGCTGGACCTCTGTCCATGGGATTCTCCTGGGAAGAATACTGGAGTGGGTGGCCTTTCCTTTCTCCAGGAAATAAACCCAGGTTTCTCCTTTCCTTTCCCAACCCAGGGATAAACCCAGGTCTCCCACATTGCAGGTGAGTCCTTTACCAGCTGAGCCACCAGGGAAGCAAAACCACCTTAGTCTCAGGACTTCCTTATTGAATTAACAAGAAAGAAGGGAAAGAAAGGAAAGAGGAGGACTTTGTGGAGGTAAAATGCAGGCGCTTTGAACAGTGCCAAAGGTGAGAGGGGCTTGATGAAGTCTGAGTTTCCAGGTTTGGTGCCTGTTCTCCGATAATAAATACCCCCGTTCGATTCCTGGGTCAGGAAAGTCCCCTGGAGAAGGGATAGGCTACCCACTCTGGTATTCTGGAGCTTCTCTTGTGGGTCAGTTGGTAAAGAATCCGCCAGCAATGTGGGAGACCTGGGTTCGATCCCTGGTTGGGAAGATCCCCTGGAGAAGGGAAAGTCTACCCACTCCTGTATTCTGGCCTGGAGAATTCCATGGACTGCATAGCCCATGGGGTCACAAAGAGTCGGACATGGCAAAGCAACTTTCAGTTTCTTTATTCTCCCATAATATGCTGGTTAGCTCTCTTATCCCTAAAACTTTCCCATGAAAGAAGAAAAGGCTTCCATGAACAAATACATTTGAAAGGTGTTCTAAGCTATTCCTCTTTTGGGGGGCTTCACAGTACAAATGACAGAGAAGGCAATGGCACCCCACTCCAGTACTCTTGCCTGGAAAATCCCATGGACGGAGGAGACTGGTGGGCTGGAGTCCATGGGGTCCCGAAGAGTTGGGCATGACTGAACGACTTCACTTTGACTTTTCACTTTCATGCATTGGAGAAGGAAATGGCAACCCACTCCAGTGTTCTTGCCTGGAGAATCCCAGGGACGGGGGAGGCTGGTGGGCTGCCGTCTATGGGGTTGCGAAGAGTTGGGCATGACTGAGCGACTTCACTTTCACTTTTCACTTTCATGCATTGGAGAAGGAAATGGCAACCCACTCCAGTGTTCTTGCCTGGAGAATCCCAGGGACGGGGGAGGCTGGTGGGCTGCCGTCTATGGGGTTGCACAGAGTCGGACACGACTGAAGC
>SJYV01019664.1:1768317-1836382 GCA_006410875.1 Neotragus pygmaeus
GAAGAGTTGACTCATTGGAAAAGACTCTGATGCTGGGAGGGATTGGGGGCAGGAGGAGAAGGGGATGACCGAGGATGAGATGGCTGGATGGCATCACGGACTCGATGGACGCGAGTCTGAGTGAACTCCGAGAGATGGTGATGAACAGGGAGGCCTGGATTGCCTCAATTCATGGGGTCGCAGAGAGTCGGACACGACTGAGCGACTGAATTGAACTGAACTGAGCTTTCCAAACCTCTGGTTTTGAATCTAAAATCAATTCCAAATTCGGCATGCAGATTATATTTTTGCTTTCTAGGTATACAGGCATGTTATCACCCCGCCGCCCCACAACCCCCAACAAATACATGGTGTTGAAAATATTTAAGAGACTTAGCTGGACAAAAGCACAAAGGTGCTGGACTCCGAAAAGAGGGACAAATGTAAACAGAATCCATGGAGTTGCTAAGTATGCAGGAGCACTTTAAAAGTATGGATGATTGAACATCTGAACCGGTGGGCTTGATCTGGGGAAGGATGTGGCTCTGGGTGTGCCAGGTGGGCGAGGAGCCCATAACGTTATAGTCAAACTGGAGAAGCGATGCAGGCTAATTAAAAAGCACTTAGATTAGAAAACAGGAAGCAGAACGCGCGGCGGGGCTGCGAGCGCGAGGCTGGGCGCGGCGCCAGCTTAGGGGAGGCGGAGGCGGTGCTGCGCGGGGCTCAGCGCGCGAGAACCCCGAAGGCGGGGGCTCGAGCAGCCTGCGGAGATTCAGGATTCTTAACTGATGTCCTCCTCATTGCAGATTTCGCTAAAACACAGTGCTAAAAACGTTGGTAAACGAAACTCTGAGCCTCTTTTGCGGAGAGGCTGGGGCAACAACGTCTGAGTGTTTCAGCGGAGCCTTTCCTGTTCACTTTAAAAATGGAACAAGAAGTTTCTGATGAGGTGCTGGCGGCGGCAGCTGTGGAGCTGGGGGTGGGGACTCCCCAGNTTGCGGAGAGGCTGGGGCAACAACGTCTGAGTGTTTCAGCGGAGCCTTTCCTGTTCACTTTAAAAATGGAACAAGAAGTTTCTGATGAGGTGCTGGCGGCGGCAGCTGTGGAGCTGGGGGTGGGGACTCCCCAGACTCTGCCACCTCAGTTCTCGAGAGTTTGGTTGGTCTGCCAACTTCTTCAGAGCCTGAGGGAGCCACTCATTTCCACTGCTGCCATCCTGTCCCAGTTGCACTTCGGGTTTTTAGCTTCTGAGTTACTGTTAGACTAGTGGGTGTTCTCTACCCCGGGCACCTTGGGAAATCCTCTCCGTAAGGTTGCACACACTCACTCCACTATTCTTGCCTGGAGAGAATCCCAGGGATGGGGAGCCTGGTGGGCAGCTGTCTATGCGGTCGCACACAGTCGGACACGACTGAAGGGACTTAGCAGCAGCAGCAAGGTTGCACACAATCAGGAAACCTCTTTGATCAAATCTTTCCCTACTTGGCTCGATCGAACTTATCATATCCTTATATTTTACGAATGCAGTAGTGAGTTTTTAAAATTAGTCTTGTCAAGCTATATATATATATATGTATGTATATTTTCATCTGCTTCATTTCTTTACTAAAAGCTCAGAAGTTTAATATAAGCAACTCTTGATTTTCCCCTGGCAAAGCAATTTGGAAATGTATCATCTGCATGTTTATAGCGTTGTGTTGGACAAGGAGATTTAAATACTAAACTGCTCTCAGAAGACCTACTAAATACTAACCATATCTTAAAGACGATATAGAGATGTTCATTATAATCATTAAACACATAAATTCAGAAGGTAAAAGTGCAACTGTAAATTATGCAGCAAATTGTTTTTGTTCAGTTGCTAAGTCGTGTCTGACTCTTCCATCCCATGAGTTGAAGCACTCCAGGCTTCCCTGTCCTTCACCATCTCCTGGAGTTTGCTTAAACTCATGTTCACTGAGTTGGTGATGCCATCCAACCATCTCATCCTCTATCATTCCCTTCTCCTCATGTCTTCAATCTTTCCCAGCCTCAGGGTCTTTTCCAATGAGTTGGCTCTTTGTATCAGGCTGCCAAAGTAATAAGCCACTGTGAGGGCAGGGGTGTGTGTGTGTGTGTGTGTGTGTGTGTGTGTGTGTGTGTGTGTGTATGTTTTCCACTGTGTTCTGTGCTCCATCCCAGGAGGGTCTGTGGAACAATGCTTGGTGCACAGAAGGACTTCAATAAACATTTGCTGAATAAGTGAATGGAGAAGGTACTTGTCTCGAAAGTGCTTAAGATACAAAGCACATTTTAATAATACTGTCATTGCTCAGATTATTTTTTGGAAAGAATTTTTCTTTGGGAATTTCCATTAAAGCTGGTGCCATTCCTTTAGAGCCATATTTCAATTTTGGGATCAAATCAATACACTCTGAATGAGTGAATTTGCTTATGTTGTTTATCAGGCGTGGATCCAAATAACTCTCTCAGTTCATTCTCAAAAGGTGAATTTACCATCCTGAAGGTTATTAAAAGAATGCCATAGACTCTAAAGGCAGTTCTCCAAGGGATATGCCAAAATGTTTGCATTAATAAAAGCTTCATTGGAAAAAGTGTCTAACTTCCTGAGACGAATACCTTGAAGGAAATAGAACTCATCTGATTTATTCTTGTATGTTTGATAAAAAATCAATTCCGTTACTCATATTTACATTATATTCTTGGAAAGAGCTTAAGTGTATTTCATTGAGTAAAGAAAGAGGCATAAGAATTGTTTGTTCTTTACCACTACTCTTCCACAGGTTTAAACTAGCTGAGAATAAGAGTTATTTCTTCTTTATTGATTCAAGTTCCATTTTCTATCATTTTATGCACTTTTATTCACTTTCAGAAATACCAGAATCTTTCATTCCCTAAGGTTCACAAATTATTGCCTTAACTGCAAAATAATGCATTGTCTTAAATAATAATCTTTTCTTAAAAACACACATACTATAGAATTGTATGGAGTGAAATATTTTAATCTGTTTGGAATAAAGAGAGCAAATTCAACACACAGTCACAACCCAAATTCCACTACCATAAAAACAAAGGGATATTTTTCACCCTAAGCATTTCTATTTTGAAATGTCTTTCTTATGAAAATGTGCTTAAAATGTAAAAGGTTAAACAATTGTCATAAAATTGATGCTAGGTAACCCTTACCTATGGCACCCCACTCCGGCACTCTTGCCTGGAAAATCCCATGGATGGAGGAGCCTGGTGGGCTGCAGTCCATGGGGTCGTTAAGAGTTGGACAGGACTGAGTGACTTCACTTTCACTTTTCCCTTTCATGGACTGGAGAAGGAAATGTCAACCCACTCCAGTGTTCTTGCCTGGAGAATCCCAGGGACAGGGGAGCCTGGTGGGCTGCCGTCTATGGGGTCGCACAGAGTCGGACACGACTGAAGCGACTTAGCATCAGTAGCAACCCTTATCTAAACAAGTGAGCATCGCCAGTGCCTTGACATTCTCCTGGGGCCCATTCCTTCCCTTTTCTTTCCTTCCTCACTAAAGAGAACCACTAGCCTCTAGTTCTGGTGGCAATGATCTTTTTGATGTTCTCTACACGTTTCCATATAAGTAGGCATCTATAAACACCATGGGTTACTTAGCTACTTTTGAACTTCATGGAATTATTCATGAGGAATGCCTGACCTCTTTCAGTCAACATTATGCTGGAGATTTATCCATGCCTTTTATCATGGTTGCTTGAAATTCATTGTATGAATCTGCATACTTGGGTTGTTTCCAGATTTTGGTTATTATGTTTAGTAATAACTAATCTGCTCTAGGCATGTTTGTACATACATCCTGGGGCACAAGTGCATGTATTCCTGTTGATATAGAACGAGGAGTGGAATTGCTGGATCACGAGGTGTGCAGTGTGTTCTCCCCAAAATACCATTCTGTTACTCTATATCCTTTTCAATAGTGGGTATTTTCAATTATAAAAATGTTTGTATTTTGGTGGGTATATAGTCCTCCAACTTTGTTCTTCCTTTTCAAAGTTGTTTTGGCTCTTCTGGGTCCTTTGCACCTCATATAAATTTTGGAATTTGTCTATCAGTTTCTTCACAGATATCCTGCTGAAATTTTGAATGGCAATCTATTGAATCTATAGATCAATTTAAGGGAGAATTAGCATGTATTATTGTCATGTATTCCTTTACATATTTTATAAATCCTACTATACATTATAACTTTTGCTTAATCAACTATTTAAAATTTTTATTAATTGTTTAAATTGAGATGTAGTTCACGTACAATAAAATTTACCATTTAAGGCTTACAACTCTGTGCTTTTTAGAATATTCATAAGTTTGTACAAACTTCAATACTATTTAATTTCAGAACATTTTCATCACTCCAAAAAGAAACCCCATGCCTGTTAGGAGTCACCTATTATTGTTTAAAGGTATACAAAGAATAATAAAAATGTCATGTGCTTACTAACATAGCATCTCTTCCAATGCCCTTGTGTAGATCCAAGGTTCCATCTGGTATCATTTACCTTCCGCCTGAAGCACATTCTTTTACATTTCTTGTAATATGGATCTGTTTATGATAAATTCATTCAGCTACTTTATGTCTCTAAAAGCCTATTTTGCCTTAACTTTTGAAAACTATTTTCACTGGGTATAAAATATAAGTTAATAATTTTCTTTCTTTTAGTGCTTTAAAGATTTTGCTCCACTGTTTTCTTACCTGTACGGTTTCTGGTGAGGAATCTGTGTTCACCCTTTTTTTTGAACATTATGTTTTCTGGGGGTACATGTTTTTTAAAATCCAGCTGATTTTAGATTTTCTATTTATCACTGGCTTTAAGTAATATGACTGTAATGCACTTTGGCATAGTTTCTTTATATTTTTTGCATTTCTGTTTCTTTGAACTTCTTGGATCTGCAGGTTTATAATTTTCATCAAGTTTAGGAACTATTTGACCATTATTTCTTCAAAAAAAATTTCTCTCCCTTTCCTGTTTTCAGTATTCTTCTGAGATCCCAATTGCGTACTTAGTAGGTGGATAAAATTGCCCCACATAATGTGGGTGTTCTTTTCTTTCTCTCTTTCTCCTTTCATTTTGGAATTCCTTTTTTCTCTGTGTGATTCATTTTAAAATGTCTCTATTGGGATATGTTCAAGTTACCTAATTTTTTTAAAAATAAAAATTTATTTATTTTATTTTAATTATTCACTTAATTTTAATTAATTTATTTTAATTTTAATTTATTTATTTTATTTAATTAATAGGTTAATTACTTACAATATTGTACTAATTTTTACCCTACCTTTTCTAATTTGCTATTGATGCTATCCAGTTTATGTTTCTCTTAGACAGTATAGCTTTTATCTCTAAAATTCAAGTCTTCAATTACATGTTACATGTCTACTTAAATTTTTGAACCTAAGGAACAGTCAAATAACTGTTTTAGTTTCCTTGTCTGCTATTTTTGTTATGTGATAATGCTGCACACACTGTGAACTGTAGAAGACATTTTATTGTTA
The DNA here is from genome assembly GCA_006410875.1 of Neotragus pygmaeus. Taxonomy (NCBI): domain Eukaryota; kingdom Metazoa; phylum Chordata; class Mammalia; order Artiodactyla; family Bovidae; genus Neotragus; species Neotragus pygmaeus. The sequence goes on from SJYV01019664.1 coordinate 1,773,827, forward strand.
TTCTTTTACAATAATGATATTTATTTTTGCAATCAGTGTTCTCTATTTTTAAAAACATATTTGGTAGTATTTTTTACATCCTAGAAATATTTAATTTTGTTAGTGGTTTTACCTATCAGTGATTTTCCTTAGGCCTCTAGGTCTTACCTAGGAAGGCCTTCCCAAACCAAGATTATAAAAATACTGTTATATAATTCTACCTTTTTTTGTAAATTTAATTTTATAATATTTAGACTTTTAATTCATCCAGATTTGTTCTTCTATATTTTGTGAAGCTAAATTTCTTAGTTTTTTCTAGGTGACTAGCAAAATGACTCATTCTTATTTATTGAATTTCTATCCTCTTCCTCTGATTTGTAATATAGCCTTATTATATAATTATTTCTTTATAAACACGAGTCCTCTATTTTCTTGCACCAATGCCCTGACTGTTTTAATTACTGTAATATGCAATAATTAATATGGAACTACAAAGTGACAAAAACATTGCTTTGTATTCTATAATGATAGGCCATTGCAGTTGGATAAGAATCTAGCTTCTGGCTTTATTTATTACAGAAGATATATAGCCTGAATGAGATAAGCAGCAGGGCTTGCTGGACAAAACTGTGATNCTAATTTTTTTAAAAATAAAAATTTATTTATTTTATTTTAATTATTCACTTAATTTTAATTAATTTATTTTAATTTTAATTTATTTATTTTATTTAATTAATAGGTTAATTACTTACAATATTGTACTAATTTTTACCCTACCTTTTCTAATTTGCTATTGATGCTATCCAGTTTATGTTTCTCTTAGACAGTATAGCTTTTATCTCTAAAATTCAAGTCTTCAATTACATGTTACATGTCTACTTAAATTTTTGAACCTAAGGAACAGTCAAATAACTGTTTTAGTTTCCTTGTCTGCTATTTTTGTTATGTGATAATGCTGCACACACTGTGAACTGTAGAAGACATTTTATTGTTATTCTTTTACAATAATGATATTTATTTTTGCAATCAGTGTTCTCTATTTTTAAAAACATATTTGGTAGTATTTTTTACATCCTAGAAATATTTAATTTTGTTAGTGGTTTTACCTATCAGTGATTTTCCTTAGGCCTCTAGGTCTTACCTAGGAAGGCCTTCCCAAACCAAGATTATAAAAATACTGTTATATAATTCTACCTTTTTTTGTAAATTTAATTTTATAATATTTAGACTTTTAATTCATCCAGATTTGTTCTTCTATATTTTGTGAAGCTAAATTTCTTAGTTTTTTCTAGGTGACTAGCAAAATGACTCATTCTTATTTATTGAATTTCTATCCTCTTCCTCTGATTTGTAATATAGCCTTATTATATAATTATTTCTTTATAAACACGAGTCCTCTATTTTCTTGCACCAATGCCCTGACTGTTTTAATTACTGTAATATGCAATAATTAATATGGAACTACAAAGTGACAAAAACATTGCTTTGTATTCTATAATGATAGGCCATTGCAGTTGGATAAGAATCTAGCTTCTGGCTTTATTTATTACAGAAGATATATAGCCTGAATGAGATAAGCAGCAGGGCTTGCTGGACAAAACTGTGATGTAAGTGAAAGAGGCAGTCCTTTCTCATTTTTTCTGAACATCTTTTCAATATCTCTGGATTTCAGGGTCTTCATGCAATCCCAGGCTACATAGGGCTCTTCTCAAGGCCTGTTTCCTTGAGGGAAATACTTGTTTCTCTAAATCTGCTTTTAACCTTCTCCAAATTCTACTCTCATCTAGTCTATGCTGGAAAGACTTGAGAAAATAATTTATACTGAGGTGTTGATGACTGATATATTGATTTAATGTAGTCATGGCAAATGTGTGGCTTCATTTCAACATGGATCCTCCAGCACCTAAAGTCAACAACCATGGTATGTACTTTTTGTTGTTGCTGATCCTGGGTTTGACCTAAGAACCTTTCTTGACACAGAACTCCAGGAGTTCCTAACATTTCGTCAGAATTGGAAGGCAAGTTGGGATTAGCTTTCTACTCCTGTAATAATGTTTTCTCTCCCCAGGAGAAACAGGCGTTGGAGCAATGGAGTCACAATGTTGACTGTAGTGTTTTCCTAGGGTTGTACAACAAAGTACCAAAGACTGCTGCTGCTAAGTTACTTCAGTCATGTCCGACTCTGTGTGACCCCATAGATGGAAGCCCACCAGGCTCCCCCGTCCCTGGGATCCTCCAGGCAAGAACACTGGAGTGGGCCATTTCCTTCTCCAATGCATGAAAGTGAAAAGTGAAAGTGAAGTCGCTCAGTGGTATCCAACTCCTAGCGACGCCATGGACTGCAGCCTACCAGGCTTCTCTGTCCATGGGATTTTCCAAGCAAGAATACTGGAGTGGGGTGCCATCGCCTTCTCCAAAGACTGAGGGGCTTAAAACGACAGACTTTTATGGTCTCACAGTTACGGAGTCTGGAAGTCTGAGTAAGCTGTCAGCAGGGCTTGCTCTCCGCTGTGGCTCTAGGAGAACCATTCCCTGCCTCTTCTGGTGTTTGCTGGCCACCCTTGGCGTTTCTGACTTGTAGATGCATCACTCTAATTACATGACGGCCTTTTCCTTTGTGTCTTCAGACTCTCTCTCCTCTGTGTGTCTATGTCCATATTTCCCTTTTTTATAAGGACACCAGTCAGATAGTAGGTTACTTCAATGACTAGTTTTAACTCTGTTGCCTCTATAATGACCCTCTTTCCCAATAAGATCACACTTTGAGGTACTAGAGGTTAGGACTTCAACATAAGAATTTGGGGGGACACACAAATCAACTTTTTACAGTGGCACTCAAATAAAGCTGTGGATGGAAAACTTCATCTGTGTGTAAGAGCAGTCGTGTCAGATCAGCCAGTCCCGTACTAAAAACATAACATTGCCTGATAGTGGAAAGGCACCAAAGACAGTTATTATTATTTATTTGTGTGGTTAAAGAGATCCTGGGCTGAGTCATAATCTGAAATTAAACACTTGACAATTTCCAGAGGATTTAACAGGATTATTTCACCTTTGTTCTTGTTGAGCTCTATTTTAAAGGGATTTTGAGGGAGGTGTGTACTGCTCACTGAACATCCCCATGCCTTTTTACTGTAGACACAGCAATGCAATCATGATTTAGTTCTGAACACACTGGCACGTTTCTGGAACAGGTGTGTTTGCTCATGGTTTGTTTTTAATGAACCTGGAAAGTTTTGAGCTTATGAAAGAAGAATTCAGTTCTGTTGTATTGACCTTTTGGTATCACAATTTACAGGCCAACTTAAATTTATGAGCACAGGCTCAACACGCCTCATGTGAGATTTCAGTTCATCTGTGGAGAATGAGCAGAGGCAGGAAGTAAATTATGAATGAGGTAAGGATAGTATTCACTAGGCATTCGCGAGATCTCTTGGTCAGCATATTAGTTGATTCATGATTTAAAAAAGAACTTGTTAGATGGTGCTTTATGAAGTATTAGCTTTTTATTGCTTCTATGAAATAGGTATAATCTAATTTTATTATTAATGCAGAACAAATGTGCTGAGTCTTGAAGGTGTGGTCATCTGGGAATGGACGAAAACTGTTCTCGAGTACGAATTTGTTTGGTTCCTTAAGGGAAACTGTTATAAGTGATGAGCCAGACACCTGCGTGATGCCACCCAGCGATTTGCTCTTTCTTGATCAGCTAATAATAAATCCAGTATTGCCACTTCATTAAGGAAATTGTGACAGAAGAGTACAGTCGTTTAATCACAAACAGTACTCTGATGTCTCTTGCTTTGCATGTGGCTTATTAAGGGCAATCAACTTAAAAAGTTTGGCTTGTAGCAGGCATGGAGACAGCACAGCATAGTGGGAGTGCATGTGCTCTGGAGACAGTCCTAAATCCAAATTGCAGGGTCATTTCTGGGCTCTCACAAGGACCTCAGATTTTTCACTTTTAAAAAGTGGGCAATGATACCTCTCTTTCAGTATTGTGAGGATTAAATCAAATCAGCTTATTATTGTAAAGACCCAGCCCCAAATGAAATTAGCAACAAAATTAGTTTCCTATCCTTTCTCTCAAATCCATTTTTTCCCCTCAGTTACATGATCTTGTGATTTGATTTTCATAACTTAAAACTAAAACCTAGCTCCATTTGGAGGAAAAGTTGGTCTGGTAATTCTTTTATGTTTCATGACTCCACAGAAGAGGTACTGTTAAAATTGTTTAGGTTCAGCATTTTAAATAAAACCACCTCTTTGCAGGAGAGACACTAGTGTAAAATAGGTTAGGAGAAAGTATATAAATATTCTAAAAGCGTATACTCAGGTGCATAGCTCTTGTTCTAGGGAGTTACATTAGATTTCTTATGTAATTTGGAAAGAGAGGAGCTCTAATATTATTTCCTTCTTTGTTTCACTCAGAAGGGTCACTCATGTTCTCTTTTTAAAAAGTTATTTGGCTGCACTGAGGTTTTAGTTGCAGCACTTGAGATGTTTGATCTTTGTTGCAGCATGTATATGATCTTTAGTTGCTGCTGCTGCTGCTAAGTCACTTCAGTCGTGTCTAACTCTTTGTGACCCCATAGACGGCAGCCCACCCGGCTCCCCTGTCTCTGGGATTCTCCAGGCAAGAACACTGGAGTGGGTTGCCATTTCCTTCGCCAATGCATGAAAGTGAAGTCGCTCAGTCGTGTCCGACTCTGCGACCCCATGGACTGTAGCCCACCAGGCTCCTCAGTCCATGGAATTTTCCAGGCAAGAGTACTTGAGTGGGGTACCATTGATCTTTAGTTACAGCATGCAAACTCTTAGTTGTGGCATGTAGGATTTAGTTCCCTGACCAGGGATTGAACCTGGGCACCTGCATTGGGAGCGTGGAGTCTTAGCCATTGAACGCTCAGAGAGGTTCCCATTAGTCTTTTCATGGCACTCCTGCATTATCAGAGAGAAATTAAGTTTGGCCCTATTTGCCAAGTTTGGGACAGGTAGGATGACAGAAAAAGGACCCTCAGGTTCTCGCTTTCATTTTATAAAACTTCGTAGTTTTGTTTGGATAGTTAAATTGACTATAGGATTTTAAAACCTTAAATTTAACAGAGAAGCCTGGTAGACTACAGTCCACGGGGTCGCAGAGTCGGACATGACTGAGTGACTTCACTTACTTGCTTACTTAGTGTTCAGAGTCTTTACAGAAATCATCTACTTTGAAAATATTGTCTTCGTATAATAAGAGTGACGTTTTTAAAGCATGGCTACAAGCTTTAAAAAACAAACTGTGTGGATTGCAATTTTTATTTTAATGACACAAAAATTAATGGATTGCCTTATATATGACTATTAAGTAGTATTCTGTGATTTTTTTATTCCCCTGCAGAGTTTTGTTATGCTAAATGCTCACTGGTTTCATTGTTTGACTCACAAATATATATCTTAGGTTTCAAAATGTGTGGTAGTACTAACCATCTATAATTTCCTTCATTTATCAGTAAAAAAATGGCATTGGATGGTCAACAATTAATTACTTAACAACATATTATTTTAAAATAATCTGCTGCTTTTCAGGATCTGGAGAAAAACCTATCAATGTGCTTGGTCTATGACTGGGACAGAATTTTGCTACCATAGCTCTTCTTAACAGCAATGGATACCAGCAGGTTTATGACTCCATCTCCAGAGTTATTGCCCCAAGAAATAATATTTCAATTGTAGCTATCTCTGTGAGATATCTCTATACAGATTCTCTTTTACCTTTTGCTTTGAGACTGTCAATGGATCAACCCTTCTTTTGACCAAAACTGTCAATGATGTAAATAGCAGTGGTATATATATCAGTAAAGATTAAAAAAAAATTGAAATATGGCATGAAAGCAATGAGGTCTGTTAGAAACCACAGCAATATCTAAGGCTCAAGCACTTCTCCAAATCTACATATTGCCAGAAAATAAGAAATGTTCGTGATAATCTAGAGTGTCTTTCAGTTTAGTTGGGTGATTTTCCACCCAAACGTGAAAGTTGCTCAGTCATGTCTGACTGCGACCCAATCATACAATTCCAAACCTTTTCTAAGTGGCCTGATGATCTATGAAAGTCTATTTAGACATGTTGTACAAACAAGCACTATATTCTCAAACACACATTGCTTGAGAAGTGTGTTTTAAGAAACAGTGTGGTGCAAACTGACACACTGTTACAAATGTGTGAAAATGATAAATGTAGCAGACAGCTAAAGTGCTCCTCTGCTCAACACTTGATANATGTTGTACAAACAAGCACTATATTCTCTAACACACATTGCTTGAGAAGTGTGTTTTAAGAAACAGTGTGGTGCAAACTGACACACTGTTACAAATGTGTGAAAATGATAAATGTAGCAGACAGCTAAAGTGCTCCTCTGCTCAACACTTGATATATAATTTCCAGTGAAGTTATCTTTAGTAATTAACCTCTGATGTTTCTTCAAAAGGTCTGCTAATCTGAATTTTCTTTTGGGTGTCTTGGAGATTTAGATGATTGTTTTAGACACTTAGAATTACTGCTGTTCTTCTGAGGCTTGTCTGAAGAGGGCCCGGTTTTCCTAATGCAGCAGCAGCAAGAACAATATTTAGCACTTATGAGGCTCCACTTCTTAGTTTCAAAGCACTTTACAAATATCAATTAATTGCTTTGAATGGGGAGTTCTGCAGCTGCTGGAGAAAAAAAGAGCACACAGTGATTGGCTCATTATCATTTACAGCTGTTGAAAAATGGTCTTCAAAGAAATAATTACAGATTTTCATATATATTTAAGGAAAAAAGGAGCAGGTTACTAAGGATCTTTTTAAGCAAACGACTTGTGTCTTTGCGTTCAGTTTAGAGAGCAGCAGCTTTATTGCAAACAGTTACCCTTCCCTAGGCAAAAAGAAGAAAGGTGCTGTAATACTCCCTCTCCAAGAAAATGCAGACAGTAAATCCTCTTTTTGGAAATAATCTCAATCTCACTGCTTTTCGATTTTTGGCTGTTTAGAATTTTTGTTTATCAGCAGTAGGGCCACTGTTGGACTTACTTAATGTCTGATCCCTCTTTAATTATGCACGAAAACAGAACAAGTAGACTATAATTGATAGTGCTTCTTGCATTGTTTTCCACAGAGCTTTATCTCTATAGGGGGGCCAAAAAAAACTATGCAAACGGTCTTTCTGTCACCAGGAAGAAATAGAGGCAACCTGGGCCATGGAAACAGTTTTCTCTCTCCTTCTTTTCTTTTCTTTCTCTTTCTCCACAACCCGCCTCCCCTCCCCCAACTGCTGCCGCTTCTTTTCATAATGTGAATCTCCTGGTTGGGCAGATAAGCTGCTAATTCTATTAATTTTCTTATCAAAATCAGCAAGGTAACCGAAGCTTCCAATTTAGTGATTTATTATCCCGAGCAAGCTATGCGAAGTGCACCTTTCATATTCTGTAATTGGCATGAGAGGGGAAGAGACTTTCAAGGGAGGTGCACTCAGCTAACCGTTACCATTTCAATTGACTATTGAGCAAACAGATGCAGTGTCCTTTCATTGGCTTAAATCATTTAAAATGATAAAGCTAGCAATTCTGCATTTGAATATATGCCAGTGGATATCTGTGGGCAAGATTCTGACCCCTAAGACATTAAAATATGAGCACAATAACATCCCTCTATAGGATTTCACATCAATAAAACATCCAAGTGTGATATGTTAATTGACATGCAAAAGGCCAAAATTGATCACACATGTAATCTGACCCTTATTATTACACCATCTCCCAAGCCCCTGGAAATAAACATCTTTCCTTTGCACATTGAGTGCTGAGTTCTTTTATATATAGAAGGTGGCTGCAAACAGTGGATTCCAGTATTTAATCATTGAATAGAAACCAGTATCAGAGGCAGGAACATCAGCAGTTGGAAAGGAAAGAAAGTGGTGAGATGTTGGATGCCAAAGGTGAGTGGGAGTGATTGGGATGTAAATATAGAAGGTAACTAGATTTTGGGTGGGCAAAATAGCTACTTCTTTTTATTGTCATTTGAAAAGCTCCAGAAGGCTCCTGGGCCCCAGATATTAACATTAATAAAACAACTTGAATTGTAGGGATCCATTTCTTTGTTTATGACCATAATTTTCCGTTAAAATTAGCTATCATATAATCAGTATCAACCAGTTTAATGACTGCATATAACACCACATATGTTGTCCTATTTAAATTTAAGAACAAAGTGTTAATTCTCCCATTCATAGATGATGCTTAGAGAGGCTTGAGAAATTAAAAATGTACATAATGCTTAAGAGGCTTAGGAAGTTAAGTAACTTGTCTGACTTCACTTGGTTAGAGAGTATTCAAGCTGGGATTTGAATTTAGAATCATGAGATCTGAACCTCTTTTCTCTAATAATTGTACTATTCTTCCTCCTGCCACCTTCTATATATATAATAAAATACCCAGCACTCAATGTGCAAAGGAAAGATGTTTATTTCCAGGGGCTTGGGAGATGGTGTAATAACAAGGGTCAGATTACATGTGTGATCAGTTTTGGCCTTTTGCATGTCAATTAACATCACACTTGGATGTTTTATTGATGCAAAATCCTATTCTTATTTCGCATAGGATATTTGCATATCCTACGTGAAATACAATTCTTCCTTGTATTTCTGGGAAAATTAACACCCCAGACCATGAAATCTTCAATATAAATCACACTTCAAATTATACCATGCACAAACCTTTGAATTAGTTTTTTGGTACTTAAAACTTCAAAGACAATTCATATTAAAAAATGGGATCACTGTTTTTCATGAAATATAGTTTTGACAGTTTGGAACTTCCCTTCTAATTCTTTGGGATCTTTTTCCCTTGCATTTCCTCGAGGAACAGGCCAGGGATTATTTTCCCCCGTGGAGTGCTGTCCACGGTGCCTATGGCTGGGAGATGTACTGCAGAGGTGCACAATGATTTAGACATTTGTTTGGGCTTTTAATCTTTTCTCATCTACACGTACCACCAAAATAAAAACCAGTGAAGTATGAACCCTATAAATCTGCTTGTTCTCTCACTCCTCAGAAATATTTCAGAAAGAACTTGACACTTGTAATCAGAACTGGGCTTACATGCTGCCTCCTTTTGATTCAGCGATCCTGTACCCCTTCCTTTTCCATTTTAAACAGCATGAAAATAATGGGAGCCAGAAGGGCATGGGCTGGGGTAGTGCTGCTGCTGTGGGAAGGATGTAAAATATACTTATGTAAAGTTNGGCACTTGGTTTTTAACTCGAAAACCTAGAACCACCTCAAACTGTCTAAATGCAGTGGCCTTGCCTCATGCATATTGCCAAGAAGACAAATGGGCTCAGTGGGACCACATTTGCTAACATTCCAAGACAAGCCAGAAATGCAGATTTTTCAGGAATCTGCTCAGTGGTGCCAAGTTAGCAATTGATTCGGATATTTTTAAGAGACCTGGTGAGCTTAAGAAAAAAAAAAGCAAGCCATTGTGCCATCCACAGAGAAAAAACTCTAAACATATTTATTGCAAGTAATAAAGGAAGTCTGTGAAGAGGAGGAAAGTATATATACATAACATTCATTTATTCATTCAAGAGGTAATTTTCCAGCATCTGCCATGTATTGGACACTACTGATCATATCAGGACAGAAGGAAGAATAAAAAAGGGATACTCTTCCTTCTTGGAGCTGACAATCCAGTCCAATTTATAAATTATATATAAAATACTATTATTATATATAATATATGACAAAAGCAAAGTGACAAAACCACTTCTGTCCACTAGACTGAAGGTCAACATTTCAATGCTTCATTTGTCAATAGTAAAGGGATTTCCCTGGCAGTCCCTTGGCTAAGACTCCAAGCTCTCAATACAGGGGCCCAGGTTCAATCCCTGGTCAGGGAACTAGATCCCACATGCTGCAACTAAGACCCAGCACGACCAAATAAATAATATATAAAGAAATATATTTTTTTTAAAGTAGAGTCATAACTATAAAAAGGAGAACAAGTATTGCTTATGTGCTTCCTTGGTTTCTGAATTATTTTTCCATAAAGACTCAATATGAGCCATATATTACTGCAAAGAGTTCCTTTTCTCTTTTCATAAATGTTTTTACTTCTGTCAAGAGCAAATATGTGGTAATATATGGCAACAAAGTAGGTATATGTATATAAAAAAATGCAGGCTCAGTTGTGTCCAAATCTTTGTGACCCCATGGACTGTAGCCCACCAGGTTCCTCTGTCCATGGGATTTTCCAGACAAGAATACTGGAGTGGGTTGCCATTTCCTCCTTCAGGGGATCTTCCCAATCCAGGGATCAAACCTGGGCCTTCTGCATTGGAAGACAGATTCTTTACCACTGAGCCACCTGGGAAGCCATATATATACATAATATACAAACAAGTGTATTTATTTGTACCACATGTGGGATCTTAGTTTCCCCAAGCAAGGATCAAGCCTGTACCCCCTGCAGTGGAAGCACAGGGTCATAACCACTGGACCGCCAGGGAAGTCCCAACCTAGTATACTATATTTCTTAACTGACACACTGTCCTTCCTGTGGTCCTTCAAACTTGCCAGACACAGTCCTATCTCAGGGCCTTTACACGGGCTGCTCCTCTGCCTAGAACACTGTGTATCCCCACAGCTCACTCCCTCTTCTCTGTCCCTGCCCCGGTGACACTGTACAACTGCCCAGGACAGGGGTCACAAAGCCCAGGCCACAGGCTGTTTTAGTGGAGTTGTCCTGGAACACAGGCACGCTCACTCACTGACCTGGGGCCCAGGGCTGCTTTCCGCTGAGTAGCTGCCACAGAGACCATGGAGCCCCTACAGATGACAACAGATACTCTCATCCTTTCCAGAAAATGTCTGCCAACACCTGGGCTACAAAAGAGGTGTAAGATTTTCCTTTTTCCATGCCACAGAGGGGCAAACTTCGATTGCACAGTTAGGGATGGGCAGAACAGTGCTATGACACTGGTGTTTCTAATCCGAGAACCAAAATGCCTGTCACTGGAGCCCACGTGGGCTTCCCAGGTGGTGCTAGTGATAAAGAATCTGCCTGTCAACACAGGAGGCATAAGAGACGCGGGTTCATTTCCTGGGTCAGAAAGATCCCCTGGAGAAGGAAATGACAACCCACTCTAGTATTCTTGCCTGGAGAATCCTATGGACAGAGGAGCCAGCTGGGCTACAGTCCATAGGATCGAAAAGAGCTGAATATGACTGAGACGCACACTAGCCCATATATTACTATGGAGCATTACTGGTTGTTTTTGTTTCTTCATTTTGGCCTTGCCATGCAGCATTCAGAATCTTAGTTCCCTGACCAAGCACTGAATCTTTGCTCCCTGCACCGGAAACACAGTCTCAACCACTGGACCGCCAGGGAATCCTACCTGGCTGTCATTAGTTGAATTGGGTCCCCCTCCCCAAGTTTAGATATTAAAACTCTAACCCCTAGGACCTCAGGATGTTACTACAGTGGAGATGGGATCTTTACAGAGGTAATCAAGTTAAAATGAGGTCACTAGGGTGGGGCCCTAATCCATTAAGTGTGTGTGTGTGTGTACACGCGCGTGCGCGCGCACTCATTCAATCGTATCCTACTCTTTGCAACCCCACGGACTGTAGCCTGCCAGGCTCCTCTGTCCAAGGGATTCTCCAAGCAAGAATACTGGAGTGGGTTTCTGTTTCCTTCTCCAGAGGATCTTCCCACCCAGGAGTCAAACCTAGGTCTCCTGCATCTCTTGCCTTGCAGGTAGATTCTTTACCACTGAGCCACTTGGGAAGCCCAATCCGATAAGACTGGTGTCCTTATAAAATGGGATTAGGACACAGACACCCCAGACAGAGGATCTCTTGAGGACACAGAGAGAGAAGACAAGGAGAGAGGCCTCAGAGGGAACCAGCCCTGCCTACATCGTCATCTTGGACTTCCAGCTTCCAGACCATGAGAGTATTAATTTCTGGTATTTAAGCCCCACGCCTGAGGGACTCGGTTATGGCAGTCCCAACTCTGTGTGGCTACTGAGCACTGGAAATGTGGCTACAAGTTGCCGAGGAGAAAGTAAATATTACATTTTATTCAATTTTAACAGGCAAATTTGGCCTTGGAGTACAGAATGGAGCAGGGCAAAGGCTAATAGAGTTCTGCCAAGAGAACGCATTGGTCATAGCAAACACCTTCTTCCAACAACACAACAGAAGACTCTACATATAGACATCACCAGATGGTCGACACCGAAATCAGATTGATTATATTCTCTGCAGCCAAAGATGGAGAAGCTCTATACAGTCAGCACAAGCAATACCAGGAGCTGATTGTGGCTCAGATCATGAACTCCTTTTTGCCAAATTCAGACTGAAATTGAAGAAAGTGGAGAAAACCACTAGGCCATTCAGGTATGACCTAAATCAAATCCCTTATGACTGACTATACAATGGAAGTGAGAAATAATTTAAGGGACTAGATCTGATAGACAGAGTGCCTGAAGAACTATGGACAGAGATTCATGACACTGTACAGGAGACAGGGATCAAGACCATCCCCAAGAAAAAGAAATGCAAAAAAGCAAACTGGGTGTCTGAGGAGGCCTTACAAACAGCTGTGAAAAGAAGGGAAGTGAAAAGCAAAGGAGGAAAGGAAAGGTATACCTATTTCAATACAGAGTTCCAAAGAATAGCAAGAAGAAATAAGAAAGCCTTCCTCAGCAATCAGTGCAAAGAAATAGAGAAAAACAATAGAATGGAAAACTAGAGATCTCTTCAAGAAAATTAGAGATCCCAAAGGAACATTTCATGCAAAGATGAGCTTGATAAAGGACAGAAATGGTATGGACCTAACAGAAGCAGAAGATATTAAGAAGAGGTGGCAAGGATACACAGAAGAACTGTACAGAAAAGATCTTCACGACCCAGAAAATTATGATGGTGTGATCACTCACCTAGAGCCAGACACCCTGGAACGTGAAGTCAAGTGGGCCTTAGGAAGCATCACTACAAACAAAGCTAGTGGAGGTGATGGAATTCCAGTTGAGCTATTTCAAATCCTGAAAGATGATGCTGTGAAAGTGCTGCACTCAATATGCCAGCAAATCTGGAAAACTCAGCAGTGGCCACAGGACTGGAAAAGGTCAGTTTTCATTCCAATCCCAAAGAAAGGCAATGCCAAAGAATACTCAAACTACCGCACAATTGCACACATCTCCCATGCTAGTAATGTAATGCTCAAAATTCTCCAAGCCAGGCTTCAGCAATATGTGAACNGATAACATGCTTCTCTACATAGAAAACCCTAAAGATGCCACTAGAAAATCACTAGAGCTAATTAATTAATATAGTAAAGTTGTGGGACATAAAATTAACACACAGAAATTCCTTGCATTCCTATACTATAAAAATGAAAAATTATCAAGAAAAATTAAGGAAATAATCCCATTCACCACTGCAACCAAAAGAATAAAATATTTAGGAGTAAATTTATCTAAAGAGACAAAAGACCTGTATTCAGAAAACTATAAGATGCTGATGAAAGTAATCAAAGATGACACAAACAGAGAGATATATGATGTTCTTGGATCGGAAGGATTAATATAGTGAAAATGACTATACTGCCCCAAGTAATTTTTAGATTCAGTGCAATCTCTACTGAACTACCAATAGTAATTTTCACAGAACTAGAACTAATAATTTCACAATTTGCATGGAAACACAAAAGACCTCAAATAGCCAAAGCAATCTTGAGAAAGGACAGAACTGGAGGAATCAACCTTCTAAAACATAAATTTAGACTAATGAAACAAGATAGAAAACTCAGAGATAAATCCACACACCTATGGACAACTCATCCCTGACAAAGGAGGCAAAAATATACAATGGAGAAAAGACAGTCTCTTCAATAAGACGTGCTGGGAAAACTAGTCAACTACATGTAAAACAATGAAATTAAAACACTTCCTAAAGCCACACACAAAAATAAACTCAAAATGGATTAAAGACCTAAACCTAAGATCAGAAAGTACAAAACTCTTAAGAGGAAAACCTAGGCAGAACACTGACATAAATCACAGAAAGATGCTGTCTATGACCCACCTCCTACAGTAATAGAAATAAAAACAAAAATAAACAAATGGGACCTAATCAAACTTAAAGCCTTTTGCATAATGAAGGAAACTATAAGTGAGGTGAAAAGACAACCCTCATAAAGGCGGAAAATAATAGCAAATGAAACAACTGAAAATGGAAGGATCAATTTCCAAAATACATAAGCAGCTCATGCAGCTCAATAACAGAAAAACAAACAACCCAATCAAAAAATGGGCAGGTGACCTAAACTGACATTTCTCTAAAGAGGACATACAAAAAAAAAAAAAGAGGAAGAAGACATACAGATGGCTAATAAACACATGAACAGATGCTCAACATCACTCATTAGAGAAATGCAAATCAAAACTACAATGAGGTATCGTCTCACACCAATCAGAATAGCTATCATCCAAAAGTCTATTGACAATAAATGCTGGAGTGAGTGTACAGAAAATAGAACCCTCTAACACTGTTGGTGGGAATGCACACTGATACAACCACTATGGAAAACAGTATGGAGATTCCTTTAAAAAAACTAGGAATAAAACTGCCATGTAACCCAGCAATCCCACTACTGGGCATATACCCTGAGGAAACCTGACTTGAAAAAGACACACGTACTCCAGTGTTCATTGCGGCACTATTTACAATAGTTAGGACATGGAAGCAACCTAGATGTCCATCAGTATATGAATGGATAAGGAAATTATGGTACATATACACAATGGAATATTACTCAGCTATAAAAAGGAATGTATTTGAGTCAGTTCTAATAGGATGAATGAACCTAGAACCTATTACACAGAATGAAGTAAATCAGGAAGAAAAGACAAATATTATATTTTAACACATATATATAGAATCCAGAAAGATGGGATTGATGATCTTATACGCAGGGTAGCAAAGAAGACACAGACATAAAGAACACACCTTTGGACTCAGTGGGAGAGGAGAGGGTGGGACGCTTTGAGAGAATACCATTGAAACATGTATATTATCATATGTAAAACAGATGACCAGTGCAAGATCAGTGCATAAAGCAGGGCACCCAAAGCCAGTGCTCTGGGACAACCCAGAAGGTTAGGGTCAGGAGGGAAGTGAGGGGGAGGACTTAGGATGGGGGGGCACATGTGTACCTGTGGCCAATTCATGTTGATATATCACAAAAACCATCACCATATTGTAAAGTAACTATTCTCCAATTAAAATAAATTAAAAAAATTTGACTATGGATGCTTTTCATAAATCTAGCTAGAATGGAACTAGAACTTGATTCTGTTTGCTTCCAAGTTTCCAACTGTATCTTCTGTGTACAAGGGTGACTTTGACTTCAAAGGGCAATGGGAATTGGATCTGGTATAAAAATGGGGCTAGGAAATATATGATCTTTTAGGAAAAGTTTATTACATACTGTACAGGAGCTCAAGTTTCATTTTGATTGAATAATTTTTTCAGTGGGATTTACTAGCTAATTATTCCCAGCTTTGTGCCTTGGCAAGACTTACCTAATCTATAATGTCTACTGAAGGAGTTGAAAGCCTCAAGGTTTGTATGCTTTTATGTAAAATTATTAATATTAATAACAATTAACCATAAGTGGTAACTAGAGTAGGCCAGATGGCCTTTCCTTCTTTCAAAAACTTCTTTATGTTCTTAGTTTCGAAAGATAGAGGTGATAATGCAAAGATATCAGTGACAGTTTAAATTAATTATTGATCTTGGAGTGAAGTTTAAATAATTAACCCAACAAGGGGACTACCTTTCACTTGTGTCAGATTGGAAGCTCTAAATACCATCTGCTTATGTCACAGGAAAATTTTTTTGTCTATTTGCAGTCATGCTGAATTTGGGGTTCCTGTTGGCCTCATTTTTAAACCCTCATCCATTAATCTTAGTAGGTATTAGTCAATATCACCGNCCTTTCACTTGTGTCAGATTGGAAGCTCTAAATACCATCTGCTTATGTCACAGGAAAATTTTTTTGTCTATTTGCAGTCATGCTGAATTTGGGGTTCCTGTTGGCCTCATTTTTAAACCCTCATCCATTAATCTTAGTAGGTATTAGTCAATATCACCGGTAATTAGTCTTTTAAGTTGCATCCAGATGGAAGGTATAAATTATTGGAAGTTTCCTGCCAAACACAAGTGTAGATGATTCATGGGCCTATAGTTCTTGCCTCTTTCTCTGTTCAGAAGCTGGAAGAGTATGCAGTTGAAAAGATTACCCTTCATGCTTGTCTCAATTTCAACAGTTGCTGACTGTTGCATCTGGTGTATCTGGCAACACAACAGGCTGAACTCCTTTTGAGTTTTTCAGACTTACTCTACAGTCTCTTTTGGTTCCTTTTTCTAGTCTTCCTTCTCCAATGTCAGTAGCATTTCTCTCCAGAAGTAGCCTTGACTGCAGTGAATCTAGTTTTGCAGGCAGTCTCTTGCCTTGGCCAGTGGGAGCACAGTGAGGGGTGTACTCTTGTAGGAAGGGTGACCAGATTAGATCTTTCTCAATGAGGATTTAACTTTGAATACATGTGTCCTCTAGTTGCAATCTTACCCTCAGTCATACTAGGTCAGGCATATAGATTAAATAAAAGAAATCTGGCCACCAGGTTTATGTGATTCTCTGGTACCTTTTACTTAATATTGCACTTTTCTGGCACAACTTTTCCCTTAGATAAGCTGTGGT
This sequence comes from Neotragus pygmaeus, assembly GCA_006410875.1. NCBI lineage: Eukaryota > Metazoa > Chordata > Mammalia > Artiodactyla > Bovidae > Neotragus > Neotragus pygmaeus. The sequence continues at coordinate 1,790,595 of SJYV01019664.1, forward strand.
AGCCACCACATTTTCTGTGTTCGTATTTAATCAGAGAAACATTTCTGGGAAAAGTGAGATGAGATTGGTAAGGCTAAAATTTTATGGTTACTTCATAATTAATATGTGTTAGACAGAAATGCACCTAAGCTACTGAAGCAAAAATGGGAATTTATTGGCTTATGTAAGCAGAAAGGTAAAGGAGTGGTCAAGGTTTCGCCATGGCTGGATCTGGACGCTCAGAACAGTATCATCAGGGTTCTGCTTTTTTTGTTCAGCTTGATGATGGGGTGACATCTAGCATCCTTAACTAAGCTTACATTTTCTCTGTACTTTTAATAGCAGTGAATGGGAAAGAATGTCCTTTCTGATAACACTAGAAATTTTCAGGCTATTATTGTCTGATTGGCCAAGCTAGGGTCATGTGCTCATTATTAGATCAGTAATTCTAAGTCTACCCCTGAAGTCAAAGTCTAGGATAGGTCCATTTATATCTCTTGGGCTGATCAGGCTTATCATAGAGTGAAGAGGGGAACATCCACGTAAACAATGACATTCGAAAATGTTCTCAAAACTGTTCGGTGCCTCTTATTGAAATCTTCTGGTCTGAGCTGGACTTCTGATGTTAACAGCAAATATTTCAAACAATCTCTTCTGTTATCAAACCTCTGATCTTTTCCACCTCATCTCAGTGTTTTCTCTCTCAGTGATGAATGACCTTTCTTCCTATTGATATCTTACCAAAAAAGCTCGCAGAAGATGGGAAGCCCCCCTTCTGTTTCCTGCTACCCAACACACTAACACAAGAGCTTACATTCACATTCCCCCTCTGCTCTCTCTTTCACTTGGCAGGGGCTCCTCTTTGTGTTTATGGCCAGTGCTGTTATCTGTGCTCCCTCACGCCCTCTGACACCTGAATACTAANTTCTGTTTCCTGCTACCCAACACACTAACACAAGAGCTTACATTCACATTCCCCCTCTGCTCTCTCTTTCACTTGGCAGGGGCTCCTCTTTGTGTTTATGGCCAGTGCTGTTATCTGTGCTCCCTCACGCCCTCTGACACCTGAATACTAACCATTCCCCATCTTTGTCATGCATATTCTACTGTATTCTCCTATTGGAACAGACCCATTCTCTTTCTCTTCAGCTTCACATTCCTTCTGAAGTTATTTCCTTTAACCTTTCCTTCCATCAAAGTCAAACTTCTCATGGATAATGAAACTTCTCTTATCTCCATTGTCTCATCCCCACTTGTTTTTTTGACCAACATTGATCTAACTTTGACCAAAACAGAAAAACCTATTATGTCCCTACTGCTTAGAATCCAAATTCTTAGGATAAGAATCTAAGTTCTCAAAATGGTTAAAAAAGCCCTAGACAGTTTTGCTCCTACGGGGCTCTCCAGCTGAGGCAGGAGATAGATGAACCCCAGGCNCTCTCAGAGTGGCCTTGCAAACTCAAGTTTCTTTTAGCAACCTGGACACAGAAGGGAGTTACCAAATATTTTATACTTTGTGATGAGCTGGGATAACCGTTGACTTTTACAGCTGTGGAGTGGAGCACCAGAGGGAAAAACTGCGTGGTTAGGTTGGAACTGTGTTCCTAAGTTAGTGGTCCTGCCATGGTTCTGGATAAGTGGATGATCTGCTGATTTTCATTATTTGTGCCAATCTGATTCTTCCCTGGCATACTTGTGGAGCAAGGCAGTGAAGTTACTGCAGTAGGAAGCTACATTTCAAATGAGGAAAAAAGTGTCACTTTAGAGCAAAACACCACAGAATGGTGAGGAGACAAACAGATGTCTCAATTTCAACTACAAGTGCTAAGTGACACATTTCACAAGANGCAGTGAAGTTACTGCAGTAGGAAGCTACATTTCAAATGAGGAAAAAAGTGTCACTTTAGAGCAAAACACCACAGAATGGTGAGGAGACAAACAGATGTCTCAATTTCAACTACAAGTGCTAAGTGACACATTTCACAAGACAACCAGATGCTCTGTTTCATCCATGTAACGTTATTCCCCATGAGATGGTGAAGTGGGTGAGTGAGCCCCATAACTCTGGGGCTGGCGGGTGCCTCGATGTGACAGCCTTGTCACAGGAAGCAGAGTTCATAATTGCTTTATTTTTCAAGTTAACAGTTTCAGCAGTTTTATAGACATATTTTCACAAACTGTAAAACTTCAACAGAAATTTACCATGACAGTGCACCTCAAACTTTAATATGAAGTTTAAAGGCATATGAATCTCTGGGGATTTTGATAAAAGTGCAGATTCTGATACTGTAGGTCTAGGATTCTAAGCCTGAGGTTCTGCGTTTTGAATAGGTTCCTGGGTGACGCTGATATAGCACTTTGAGTAAAAAAGAATTGTGGGAAAGTCTTGTCTATTCTTCCCTAAACAGGAATTTCTCACTGAGGGACAATTAGCATTTTCAGATTCAATGTCACCTGAGCTACTTTTCATTTTAGAATGAGCTTAGGAAGTTTAATAAGATTTAGGAGAGTACTTGTAGTTCCTTTTTAAAAATTAAACTTCATATCTCTTGCTACCATAGACTCATCCAGAACAGAAAGACAAAGTACCTTAGCCTTCAGTCTCTTTTGCCTCCAATCCATCCTGAACACTGTCACCGACATAATCTTCCTGAAACACTGCTTTCACCATGTCACATCTCTGCTCAAGAATTTACAGTCATTTCCTATTTTCTATTGGATCAGGTCGAAATTCATCTGCCAAGTTTTCAAGGACTCTCATAACTTGGCTTCACTCTATTTATTCAATCTTATTTTCTCCCATTCCTCAGTGGGAACTCGCCCTGTCACTCGGGCCTGCCTCTGTGTCCCTCCCCTTCCATTGCCAGATCATGCTGTGCTATGCTTTACCTGAATCCTTCTTGATTTCAGTCGTGTTCAACTCTTTGCAACCCCATGGACTGCAACACGCCAAGCTTCCCTGTCCAACACCAACTCCCAGAGCTTGCTCAAACTCATGTTCATCGAGTTGGTGATGCCATCCAACCATCCTGTCCTCTGTCGTCCCCTTCTCCCTCTGCCTTCATTCTTTCCCAGCGTCAGGGTCTTTTCCACTGAGTCAGTTCTTTGCACCGGGTGGCCAAAGTATTAAAGCTTCAGCTTCAGCTTCAGCATCAGTCCTTCCAATGAATATTCAGGAGTGATCTCCTTTAGAATTGACTAGTTGGATCTCCTTGTGATCCAAGGGACTCTAGAGTCTTCTCCAACACCGCAGTTCAAAAGCATCTTAGTTTCAGTAGTAGAACTCAAGGGCCCTCTGAGTGACATTGTCTCTCAATTTTTCAGAGCGTAGTGATTAACATCTTTCTTTGAATTTCTATGTCCAAACAATTCAGCACTGAATTTAAATTTAAAGTTGCTTTGTGAAGTGGGTCGAACACTGTCCCTCCTCCAAAGTCACACCCACTTGGAACCTCAGTTGTGACCTCATTTGTAATTTACAAATGATATATGTTTGCTGATGTAAAGTTAGCATGAAGTCATCCTGGATTAGGGTCATCTCTAGCTTTAGTGACTGTTGTCCTTAAGAGAAAGGGAGAAGACACAGAGACACACACAGGGAAGAAGGTCACATAAAGACAGAGGCAGGGACTGGCCACAAGCCAAGGAAGGTGCAGAGCATCCAGGAACTCTGGAAGAGGCAAAAAAAGCAATTTCCCTAGCATCTTTGGAGGGAGTGTGGCCTTACTAATACCTTGATGAGGGCCTTCTGACCTCCAGAACTGTGGGAGAGTAAAGTTTCATAGTTTAAAGCCATCAAATCTGTACTAATTTGTTATAGCAGCCATTGGAAACTAATATACCACGTATTTATTTATTTTTATTGTATGCATGTTAGCCTTGGCTATTTAAAGACAGCCTAGGTCCCTGGAGAGGAAACCCTATACTCTTCTAATATTCTCTGTAACTCATTACATGGCAATAAAACAAGAAAGTAAAAATATCAGTTGAAATATATCATACATAGAGTATAAGATCTTAAACGTACAGGTTGGAAACTTTTAAAAAAGTAAACACACTGGTCGGTTTACTACCTGGATCAAGGTGGAAGACTTTCATTGCACCCAGAAGCCTCCCTTGTATTACTTCCCAGTTAGAACCCCTATTCTAACTTTAATCACTGTACATTAGTCTTGCCTGTTTTTGAATTTTATATAAATGGAATCATACAGAAGCTTCATTCCATCCACGCTGTGCTGGGAGATTCATTCATATTGTGGCATGTAGCTGTTTATACTTGTTCATTAAATTTATATAGCTCCATTTTTTTCTATTAAAATTAACTTGAGTCAATTCCAGTTTTTGTCTATTATGATAAATTNCTTATACACATCTGGAGATTCATTCATATTGTGGCATGTAGCTGTTTATACTTGTTCATTAAATTTATATAGCTCCATTTTTTTCTATTAAAATTAACTTGAGTCAATTCCAGTTTTTGTCTATTATGATAAATTTTGGTACAAACATTACTGTACTGCATTTTGTTGGGTCTATATTTAGGAGTGGATTGCTGAGGTATGGATTTATTTATTACTGCATAGTTCAGCAGTTTGTTCCTTTTTTATCGCTGAGTAGTATAGCATTGTTATGAATATACCACAGTTTGTTTACTTGTTCAGCTGTTGATGGACATTTGAATTCTTTGCAATGTAGGACATATATTTTCATTTCTCTTGAATGTGGAATATTCAAGAATAGAATTGCAGTGAGGGTTCATTTAACTTTATAAGAACCTGTCCAAATGCTTTCCAAAGTGGTTTTGCCATTTTATACTTCCAGAGCAAAGTAGGAGAATTCTAGTAGTTGCACATCCTCACCAACACTTGGTATTGTCAGTTTTCCTAGTAGGAAGCATTTACATGAGTGTGAAATGATACATTTCACCGTGCTTTGGTTTGAATTTCCCTTTAAATTTCTCTAAATGTGTAATTGGGGCTTCCCAGGTGGTGCTAGTAGTAAAGGACCTGCCTGCCAATGCGGGTTAGACATAAGAGACGTCGGTTTGATCCCTGGGTCAGTAAGATCCCCTGGAGGAGGACATGGCAACCCACTCCGGTATTCTTACCCAGAGAATCCCATGGACAGAGTAGTCTGGCAGGGCTGTAGCCCATAGGGTCACACAGAGGCAGACATGACTGAAGTGACTTAGCATGCACACATGCAAATGAGTAATTATACTGGGCACATTTTCATGTTCTTATCAACCACTTATATACATATTTTTTGTATAAAATGTCTGCTCATGTCTCTGCCCATAAATTTTATTATTTGTCTTTCCGTTGTAGACTTCTAGGAGTTCTTTAATATATTCAGTATCCAATCTTTGTCAAATAGCTCTACTACAAGTCTGTGGCTTCCTTTTTCATTTTCTTAATAACGTTTTTCAAAGAGTAAAAGTTTTGAATTTTTATGCAGTCCAATTTACCAGGTTTTCTTTCATAATTTATTTTTGTGCTCTGTCTTAGATATCTTTACCTGCCCCAAGATTATGAAGACTTTCTTCTAGAAGGTCTACAGTTTTATCTTTTATATTGAAAGCTATGGTCCATTTTGAGTTTATTTATCTGTGTGGCAGAAGATAAATAAATATATATATATATATATATGTCTATATATATATATCATATATACTCAGGTTTTGTAGCAACATATGTTGAAAAGACTATCTTTTCTTCATTAAATTCCATTGGCATCTTTGTTGAAAGTCAACTGACTCTACATCTGTGCATCTATTTCTAGTCTCTGTTCTGTTCCACCGATCTGTTTGCCTATTCCCACATAGTACTGCATTCTCTATTACTACAGCTTTAAAATGTCTTAAAATTAGGTAGTGAAAAAGCCCTTCTTTTTCAAGATAATTTTGGCTGTTGCATTTCCATATAAATTTTAGATTCAGTTTGTTCATTTCTATGAAAAGGCCTGTTGGGACTGCATTGAATATATAGATGAATTTGCATAGAAGTAGTACCTTAATAATATATCTTCCATTTCACAGAATATGATATATCCTTATACTCACATAGATTAAAAAAAAATTCTTTTTGCAATGTTTTGTAGTTTTCAGTGTAAAGATATTACACACTGGAATTTATATGTAAAAAAATTTTTTTTGATTCTACTGCTAACAGTATTGTGACATTGTGATTTATAAGGAAAAAATATATTGGGTCATCCAGATGACCAAAATATACTTCTCACCTATACTTTTTCTCTGTCCAAGGTCTTTGCTCCTAGCTCTCAGTTCCTAAAATCCTTGAAATTTCCAAATGCTGAGTGATAAAAGTGTCCTTTATATGTTAATGAGGGACTCTTAGAAAGCACTTAAGAATGGAGGCTGCTTGCCAGTGTAGCCAACCCTGTGATTAGAGGGTTAGAACTCACAATGTCCCGCCCTCCACCTCTGGGGAGGTTGAATCAATCACTCATGATCAATAATTTAATCAGTCATGCCTTGTATAATGAAGCCTCCATAAAAGCCCAAGAGGACGGGGTTTGGAGAGCTTCTGGGTTGATGGAAAGGTGATTTGGGGAGAGTGGCATGCTCCAGAGATCCTGGAAGCTTAGTGCCCTTACCTGTGCCTTGTCCTGCGCATCTCTTCCATCCTTGATTATTATATCTATTTTAGTAAACTGCTAGTCCATATGTTGCAGGGAGGGGGACCCCTTCCAGGGCTCAAGAGTGGGCTTTTGTATAGAACTCAGAAATGAATTGTCTGAGGAGACGCATGTGTGGACAAAGCAAGGGACTTTATTGTGAAGGGACACCTGGGTGGAGAGCTGGAGGTTAAGGGAATCCAAGAGAACTGCTCTTCCATGAGGCTTGCAGTGTCAGGTTTTATGGTGATTGTATAGCTTCTGGGCAGTCCCTGGCCAGTCACTCTGACTCTTGGTCCTTCCTGGTGGTATGCCCATCACTCAGCTAACATGGGCTCCAGACAGAAGGATTCTGGGAGCTTGGTAGGACACATGGACTGGAGTCTCCTCTCTCCTTGTGACCTTTCCTGAATTCTTCCAGTTAATGATAGCTTGTCAGTGTCTCATTCCTTACCAGGATTTGTGGTTTAGGATAACTCATATAAGTGGTTTCTATTGTGCCTGGCCAAGTTGGGTAATTTCAGTTTGTGTTTCCCCTAACACATAAGTAAAATGTTTTTGTGAGTTCTTTGAACTGCCTTAGCAAATTAATTGGAAAGGAGAAGGAAATGGCAACCCACTCCAGTGTTCTTGCCTGGAGAATCCCAGGGATGGGGGAGCCTGGTGAGCTGCCATCTATGGGGTCGCACAGAGTCGGACACAACTGAAGTGTTTTAGCAGCAGCAACAGCAGCAGCAGCAGCANAGAATTTTGTTGTTTTCTATCAATCCTCAACATAAATCAGCCATAGCTATACATATATACTCTCCCTTTTGAACCTCCCTCACATCTCCCTTCCCATCCCACTCCTCTAGGTTGATACAGAACCCCTGTTTGAGCTTCCTGAGCCATACAACAAATTCCATTGGCTATTTATTTTACATATGGTAATGTAAGTTTACATGTTAGTTGCGAGAGTTGGTTTAAGTTTAGTATTATTTCTCCTTTACATGTTTGATTGAAACTACCACTGATGCCATATCAGCCTTGGGTTTTCTTTGTGGGAAGGTTTTAAATGACAACTTCAATTTCGAAAACAAATAGACTATTTAGATTTTGTATTTGTTTTTGGTTGACTTCAGAAAGTTGTTTTTCTTAAAAAATCTGTACATTTTATTTAAATTGTAAAATTTATTAGCATAGTATTCATAATATTATCATTAGTCTGCAGGATGGTGTAGCAAAGTCCCTGCTATTAGTCCTTGAATTGGTAATCTGTTCTCTCTCTCTGCCTCTCTCTGAATCTTAGTAAAGGTTTATCATTTTCATTAAATCTACAGTGGGTAAAGTGAAGAAATTTCAGGAAAGATCTGGAAACTCTAAAAAAGACCTAAGTGAAAATCCCAGGACAAATATAATCTTTGAAAGTAAAAACAAATGAGTGCATAGGATTTACATGTCAGATTCAATAGAAGATAGTTCAATAGAAATTATTCGAATTAAAACACACAGAGAAAAAATATTTNGAATGTTGAATTTTAAGGCAGCTAGAGAATGGGTTTTAATCTTTGTTAAATGACTTCATCTGTTGAGGTGACCATATATTCTAGTGATGTAGCAAAATACATTAATTGATGAACTAATGTTGCATTATTAGGATCAGTTCTATTTGTCATGCTTTATTTTATTTTTCATATATTTCTGGATTTGATTTGCAACTATATCATTGAATAATTTTGTACTTAGGATCTTAAGGTACATTAGTTTTCTTATATTGCTTTTGTCAGATTTGACATCAGCTTACTAAATTTATAAAATGAATGAGGAGTGCTCACTTTTATATTTTTTAATTTATTTTTTACTGAAAAATAATTGCTTTACAGAATTTTGTTGTTTTCTATCAATCCTCAACATAAATCAGCCATAGCTATACATATATACCCTCCCTTTTGAACCTCCCTCACATCTCCCTTCCCATCCCACTCCTCTAGGTTGATACAGAACCCCTGTTTGAGCTTCCTGAGCCATACAACAAATTCCATTGGCTATTTATTTTACATATGGTAATGTAAGTTTACATGTTAGTTGCGAGAGTTGGTTTAAGTTTAGTATTATTTCTCCTTTACATGTTTGATTGAAACTACCACTGATGCCATATCAGCCTTGGGTTTTCTTTGTGGGAAGGTTTTAAATGACAACTTCAATTTCGAAAACAAATAGACTATTTAGATTTTGTATTTGTTTTTGGTTGACTTCAGAAAGTTGTTTTTCTTAAAAAATCTGTACATTTTATTTAAATTGTAAAATTTATTAGCATAGTATTCATAATATTATCATTAGTCTGCAGGATGGTGTAGCAAAGTCCCTGCTATTAGTCCTTGAATTGGTAATCTGTTCTCTCTCTCTGCCTCTCTCTGAATCTTAGTAAAGGTTTATCATTTTCATTAAATCTACAGTGGGTAAAGTGAAGAAATTTCAGGAAAGATCTGGAAACTCTAAAAAAGACCTAAGTGAAAATCCCAGGACAAATATAATCTTTGAAAGTAAAAACAAATGAGTGCATAGGATTTACATGTCAGATTCAATAGAAGATAGTTCAATAGAAATTATTCGAATTAAAACACACAGAGAAAAAATATTTAAAACAGAAAAGAAACCCCACGGAATTTCAACGACCTAGGTAAAATTATGAAGCAATCTGTTACTTGTTTAATTGAAACTTAAAGAGAGTCAGAAAAAAATGTTTTTGTTGTTTATTCTCTAAGTTGTGTCTGACTCTTTTGCAACTCATGGATTGTAGCCTGCCAGGCTCCTCTGTCTATGGGATTTCCCAGGCAAGAATACTGAAGTGGGTTGCCATTTCTTCTCCAGGGAATCTCTCTGGACCAGGGACTGAACCCATGTCTCCTGCATTGGCAGGTGGATTCTTTACTGCTGAGCCACCATGGAGGCCACCACTGAGCCACCAGAAAAAATAACTGACTCCAGTGTTTTTGAAATATGATGAAACCCCCCTACATATCAGGAAAATTCAATCATGAAAGTTAGAGAAAAGAATCTGAAAGAGAGAAAAACACATTCTACATATAGGAAAATATTAAGCATGAGTGATGGCTGACATCTCCTCAGGAGCAATAGAAACCAGACAATGATGGAGTAGCATCTTTACAATGCTGAGAGAAAACAGCCATCAACCTAGGATTCCATATCTAGGGAAAGTATGTTTCTAAGTTGAAGGAGAAACAATGGCATTTTCAAATAAATTAAAACAGAATTTGTCAGCAGTGGAACCCATGCAAATGAAACGCTAAAGGAAGTTCTTCTGGCTGAGAGGAATTACTGACACAGAGGAAACTCGGATCTAGAAAAAGGAGTGAAAAGTCTGACCATGTCAGCGATAAGTCTCTAGGAAGAGCAGTGTTCAGCTGTGTGGCTGAAAGCGTCCAGTGGTGGCTATGCCAGGGCTGGGGTCCTTAGCAAATTTTTCCTGTGGCAGAATCTCAGTAGTGCTTTGTCTCAGTTATTTCTTCCATGACCAGATTCTCCAGCATTCATATTCGTTCTTTGAGCTTCCTGATAAAGGCTCAACGGATTTCTTTTCTATTCATATTCATTCTTTGAGCTTCCCGATAAATGCCCAGTGAATTTCTTTCCTGTTCCCTTCCTATTGACTGTAACCAAGAAGTATCACTGTTTTTACTATGATGTTAAAAAAGAGATAATGCATTACCAGGGTTTAAAGAGGTCACATATTTAAAGTTCTCAGTAGGCTACCTGGCACATAAAAAAATACTTATATTAGTATCATTATCATTCATTTAACAAATACTTTCTAAATACTGACTGCCAGACACTCTTCTAGGTGTCTTGCATTCAACAGTGAACAAAATATGGTCTCTAACTTTGCAGAGCTCATATTCAACTAGGGACACAGAAACAATAAAATGTAAACATAGCATTGAGTAAATTATCTAGTGAATTACAATGTGATAAGTACTGTGTGAAAAAGAAAAAGTAGAGTAGGAAAAAGAGAATCAGAAACATCAGGGACCAGTAGATTGCAATATTATGCAGTATGGTCAAGGTCAGCCTCATTGAGAAAGTATCCAAGCAAGGACTTACAGTAAATGAGGAAGTTGATTATGGAGAGAAGATAATTGATGCTAATGCTCTGAGGCAGGAGAGTGGAAGGCAGGAGCAACAGTGTGGGGTATGGGTGAAGTAGAGTGAGGGAGGGGAGAGTAGCTGGAAATGAGTTTACTGTTATTCCACATCTCTCTAGCAGGACTCTGGATACTCTACACATCTTTTTTTTTTTTTTTTCCTGAATCCATTGAACAAACATTTATTTGTATTGGAAATCATGGAACAAGGACTAGATATTTTACTCTTTTTTGTACCATTAATGTCTTTCAGTATACACTAAACATAAACTAAATGGTGCTTATTGAATAAAATGAATTTGCAGATGGCCCTACTTCAATTGTCCAATTCATGTTTTGTAAGTAGACAAAACCTACTTGCTCAGTGTGTCTAGACTTTAAGTTGTTTGGTGTCAAAGCCTATAACAGTCTTGTTTGCTGATACTTTCCCAGGTCTATCTCAGCACTTAGGATATGGAGATGCCCAGTAAGAGAATATGAAATGAATGAAGCCACAATTTCCTGGTCAAAGTATCATTATCTATATATCTATCATCTATCTATCTATCTTTATAAAGCTTATGTATATGGAAGTTTTAAAAGTTGATTTCAACTTGTTAAGTGGACTCCACATTCTATTAACTGAGCATGCAGCATTAGCAGGAACATGACTCCATTCTCTTCAGGTCTCTAAACCTTCACTACTTCCGTGACAACAACTCCCACTACAGTGTGACAACAGGTAGATGATTGACAACCATGGGATTAAAACAGTGATTGTAGATGGTGAGTCATTTTTTCATCATAGTCCACCTTGTCTCATCAGGACAGAGGTGGGTTTCCTGCCACACAAGATAGACCCTTGAGAAATAGGATTAGTGCCCAGAGTCTATTGATTTCCTTACTTTGTACATTACCTGTTGTAATTTCCAAGTTGGCATATTTACGAATGCTGAATATTACATTAGAAATTGTATTTTTCTTCTATATTGCCTTGCTTGAGAACATTGCAATAAATTGCAAATTGTGCATCTAAAACATATTACAAATAAGATGTATGCTATTCACATTCCACTTAATATATATTGTACTGCAATGCACTAGGAAAGATTTTTGGGGTAATTTGCCCCTAAGATCAATAGTGGAATAGGGAGGAATCTCCTAGTCTAATTTAACAGAATGGCAATGATTTAACAGTAACCTTGACAGGCCTCTCAGAGAAAATAATTACCATCTCCATCACTATTTAAGATAGCTTGTTAGGTACAAAATATGTGAGTAAGTTAGACATCATGAATTACTAATTGTTGGAGATTGTCTTCGGAAGAGAGGATAATTTCTTATACCAAAGGGTAGGGGAGGCAGAAAGAGGTAGTCAGTCCTGAAGATGCTGCTAATAACACACAAGAGAACAAAAGGTTTCAGCTAAGACTATGAGATAGTAGTGACCACAAAATAATCACATTGCTGAAACAAAGATGGGTTAATGAAATGATATCTTGTAAAACCAGTAAGAACATTATTAAAGAAGTGAGTCTTGAAAGCTAAAGCAAAGCATAAAGAAATGATGAAAGCATAACTGACTGTATTGAATGAATGGAAGGCCCTGTGGGTCTTAAAAGTATTAGAAGCTGAACTGATCTGGAAGATAGTGAACAGCTTGGGTGACCTCCCTGTTTCCAGACTGATTGCCAAATGGGCCCACTAGCTCAATCTTTTCAGAAGGTCTGAAAATCCTGTATCCTGTCACTTCTATTTCAGTGATTTTTTGATAAGACTGAAAAAGTTTTCAGTTGATACAGTTTATATCATTTCAGCAGCTACTGTTGTTTTGCAACCATTTCGGTACTTTTTGAGGCATGCTTTCTAATATTTCCTTCATACCAGGCTCCTTCACTAGTTTCTCCTTCATCTGCATACTTACACAGATGTTCCCAAGATTTGTCTTTTCTTGATCATACTCCCTTCTCTTAGACAACGTTATTCCTGTGTTCAGCTTTGATTGACAGGTTGTCCTGGTGACTTTCAAAACCATGGTTATAGTTCTGATTGTTCTTGTTATTAAGTCAGATTTCTAACTGCCTTCTAGCCACATAGTTTTTCTGCTTCTTATGAATTTTTTTTGTTATATAGTTTCCCTCAAACTGATTCCTCTGTTTGTGTTTTCTATCCTGCTTGTGAGTACCACCATCTTATTCTAACTTTTAATTTGGCTAGCATCTCAAAATAATTTCTTCAACTTTCTTCTCTCTCAGGTGCCATCTTGTTGATCTTGTTTACTGTGTCTCTGATTTTGCCACATTATCCCTTCAGTTCCCACTGCCACTTTCCTCATTCATATCTCGTTCATTTCCTATTGACATATTTTAAGAGCTTCCACATTGTACTTCTATTAATTCACAGATATGTTCATTCATTAAAACTTTATTGAATGCTGTTATTTACCAGGCATTATTCTAGGCATTCAGGAGATAGCTGTGAACAAAACAGACAAAAAGATCTCCCTTGTTAAAAGCTTATGTTACAGTGGGACAGGGGAGTCAATAAAAAAAATACAACCAAATTCAAAATATGTCAGAAAGTAATGAGCAATTTGGAGAAAACTAAAGCAAGACAAAGTGGGCAAGCATTGCTTTTGTATTTATGTCTGCTGAAAACTTCATGGGTAAGGTGAGTTTTGAGATGAATCTTGACAGGAAGTAAAGGAATGAGTCATGCATATATCAGGGGCAGTAGCAGATGTGGGGCAGGCTTGATGTGCTCATTGTTCAGCTCTGCCTTCCGTAGCAGGTGGGTCAAGTTTGCTGGACTGGAGTGAAGGAGGAGTGAGCGAAGAGAGGACTTACACTTTTGCTCTGAGCAAGTTAGGATGCTACTCATCAAGTAACCAATATAATGCCAGGCTCTATCATAGGTGCTATAGAAATATAATCTCATTTAACCCTTAGAACAAACCTGGGAGGTAGGTATTATTCTCATTTTTCCCATTTTACAGATGAGAGTCCTAAGGCATGGGGCACAGTAATGGAGCTTGAATTTAAATCAAACCTGCTTAGAGTTCATGCTCTTAGCCACTATGCTGTGCTGTTAGAGGGATTTGAACATAGAAATGATGTGATCTGTATTCTAAAAAGATTACTCTGAAAGTTCTGTGAATGATAGACTGTCAGGTACAAGGGTGGAAGGAAAGAACCAGTTAAAATACTATTTTAATAGTTAAAGCAGAAATAATGGTGCATTAGATTAGGGAGATGGCCGTAGACAACAGTTAATTTGTAATATACTCATTTTTTCTCTTTTTTCAAAAACAATGGTTTTGTTGAGATATAATTTACATACCACACAATTTACCTATTTAAAGTGTACAATTCAGTGATCTTTAGTATATTCACAGAGTTGTGCAACCATCATTATAATCAATTTTAGAACATTTTTATCACACCTGCTAAGAAACCTTATAACTATTAGCTCATTCTCCCTCAAGCTCTAATTTCTGGACTGACACTTATTTATCTTCTGTCCCTATGAATTTGTCTATTCTAGACGTTTTGTATAAGTGGAGTCATACGATATATTTTTGTGTGTGTGACTTTTTTCACTTAGCATAATATTTTCAAGGTTCACCCATATTGTGGGAATACTAATATTTGATTCCTTTTATGGCTGAATACTATTCCATTATGTATATATACCACATTTTGTTTATCCATTCATCAGTTGGTAAACATCTGAATTGTTTCCTTTTTTTTTGACTATTGTGCATAATGCTATTATATACATTCATGTAGTAATACAAGAATTTGTGTGGACATGTTTTAATTTTTCTTGGGTTTTTATTCTACTTAAGAACAGAGTGGCTAGGTCATATGGTAACAGTATGTTTAACTATTCAAAGACTTGCTAAACTGCTTTATTCAGCAGCTGCCATATTACATTCCTACCATCACAGGATGAATGTTCTGATTTGTTCATATTCTCACCAACACATGCTATAATCTNAGAACAGAGTGGCTAGGTCATATGGTAACAGTATGTTTAACTATTCAAAGACTTGCTAAACTGCTTTCTTCAGCAGCTGCCATATTACATTCCTACCATCACAGGATGAATGTTCTGATTTGTTTATATTCTCACCAACACATGCTATAATCTGACTTTTTGATTTCAGCCATCCTAAGGGGTGTAATGGAGAAGGAAATGGCAACCCACTCCAGTATCCTTGCCTAGAGAATCCCAGGGATGGGGGAGCTTGGTGGGATGCCGTCTGTGGGGTCACACAGAGTCGGACATGACTGAAGCGACTTAGCAGCAGCAGCAGGGGGTGTAAAGTGGTATTCCACTGGGGTTTTGGTTTGCATTTCTCTGGATCGAGTGATGTTGATCATCTTTTCATATGCTTTTTGGTCATTTGTAAATCTTTGGAGCAAAGTTGATTCAGATCTTTGGCCCATTTTAAAATTAAGTTGCATGTGTGGGTGCTAAGTCACTTCAGTTGCGTCTGACTCTTTGCGACCCTATGGACTGTAGCCCACCAGACTTCTCTGACCATGGGATTCTCCAGGTAAGAATACTGGAGTGGGTTTCCAGGCCCTCCTCCATGGACTTCCCGATCCAGGGATCAAACCCTCGTCTCTTATGTTCCCTGCACCGGCAGGTGGGTTCTTTACCACTAGTGCCACCTGTGAAACCCCCAAATAGGTTTATTTGTCTTTTTATTATTGAGTAGTAAAAGTTCTTTATGTATTCTAGATACAAGTCTCTTATTAGATATGTAATTTGCAAATATTTTCTTCCATTCTGTGGGCTTTTTCCTTTCTTGATGGTATCTTTCGAAGCAGAAAAATTTAGTGTAACTTGAAAGGTAGAGCTGATTGGATTTCTTGACAGATTTTATGTGTAAAGTGTAAGAGAAAGAGAAATAAAGAATGGATCCAAGGCTTATGATTTGAGCAACTAGAAAGTTGACTGAATTTTACTTAGATGGGAAAAATGTGGGTGTACAAAAGGGAGCATATTTGAGCTAGACTGTGGGTCATGAATTGTAAACTTGGCTTTGGACATGTTAAATTTGAGATGCCTACAGACATCCAAATGCATATGTTGAAAAGGCACTTGGGTATGTGAACTTGGGATCAAGAGAGAATTTGGGGTGGCAGATGTAAAATCTGAGTGTCAGTCATAGATAATACCACCAAGAGAATGATTGTAGATGAAGTGGAAGAGGTTCAAGATACGGTTACTGAGGAAACTTGAAAATGTAGAGATCAGGGTGCAGATAAGGAAGAAGCAGCAAAAAAGGTAAAGGGAGAGTGATGGCAGAGAACCAAGAGAGTAGTGTCCTGGGAAAGAGAAGACAGCACTCCAAGGAGGAAATCATCATTATGTCAAATATAGCTCATTAGGGATGAGATGATCATTTGTGACCAAGAGCTATTTTGTTGGATTGGTGGGCATAAAAGTTTTTTTTGGTGTAAGTTAGAGAGAGAATAAATTTCAGAGTCAGAGATAGCAAATTTCAGTTCAGTTCAGTTCAGTTCAGTTGCTCAGTCGTGTCCGACTCTTTGCGACCCCATGAATCGCAGCATGCCAGGCCTCCCTGTCCATCACCATCCCCCGGAGTTCACTCAGACTCATGTCTATCGAGTCCGTGATGCCATCCAGCCATCTCATCTTCGGTCGTCCCCTTCTCCTCCTGCCCCCAATCCCTCCAAGCATCAGAGTCTTTTCCAATGAGTCAACTCTTCTCATGAGGTGGCCAAAATACTGGAGTTTCAGCTTTAGCATCATTCCTTCCAAAGAAATCCCAGGGCTGATCTCCTTCAGAATAGATGACTATTTTTTAAGGAGATTATAGCAGAAAAGTCATATAGTGGCTAGAGGAAATGTTAGATTGAGTTTCTAGAAGCAGAGCTTGAGATAGAGCTTAGGGTATATGTGGTTTACAGAAGGAATGTCTTAGGATGGAAGAGTGAAGTTTGAAGTAGAGAGAAAGGGATGGAGCTGTTTAAGGATAAGGTTTAAACTGAGTGTGCTTCACTTTGATCCCATGGGGTACTCTGGAACATGAATTGTAAGAGTTGGTCCTACCTTAAAGTAAAGGACTGAACTTCTGTACTCCCATGTCAGTCTGTCATAGGTGGTGATATAATTCAGTGGGTTATACACCCAATGGATGTATGTGACTTCTTGGGCAAGGCAGCTCCTTTTTGTCCAGGGCAAGATTCTGAAGACAGTGGTCTATTAGCAACCAACATAAAGGAGATTAGCCCTGAGATTCCTTTGGAAGGAATGATGATAAAGCTGAAACTCTAGTACTTTGGCCACCTCATGCGAAGAGTTGACTCATTGGAAAAGACTGATGCTGGGAGGGATTGGGGGCAGGAGGAGAAGGGGATGACAGAGGATGAGATGGCTGGATGGCATCACCAACTCGATGGATATGAGTTTGAGTGAACTCCGGGAGTTGGTGATGGACATGGAGGCCTGGTGTGCTGAGATTCATGGAGTCACAGAGTCAGACATGACTAAGCGACTGAAATGAACTGAACTGAATTGAACTAGCATCTGGAGATGGGTCCACGTGGTTAAATAAACTATCAAGGAAAAGAACCAACAGCATTCACTCTGGGGGTCAATGGAATTAAAAATATTTTATTTCTTATTTATTTGGCTAAGTCAGTTCTTAGCTGTGGCATGTGGAACCCTCATTGCATCATGTGGAATCTCATTTTGGTGCATGGACTCTAGCTGCAGCACACAGGCTCAGTAGTGGTAGCACGTGGACTTAGTTGCCCAACAGCAAGTCAGATCTTAGTTTTCTGACCAGGGATCAAACCTGAGTCCCCTGCATTGTTAAGGCAGATTCTTAAACCTTGGATCACCAGGGAACTTCAAAATTTTTTAAGTAGGAGATATTATAGTGTGTTTTTCTTGAATGGCAGAGACATAGCTGGGAGGGAAAACTAATAAATCATGAAAAAGAGAGAGCAGCCAATTTTACCTCTACCAATTCTGCTTTCCAGCCTTTAAACATTTGGTCATAAATCCATATCCAGCAAAAAGATAAGATACTCCGAAATATCATCCTTATAATAAAACACCTAAAATGCTGAACAAACTTTAAAAAAAGACTAAAAAATGACATTATTAAATGAGTCAAAATGTAAACTTCCACTTAAAAAACAAATAAATCATAGGGATATGTGGTATAGCATAGTGACTTTAAGTAAGAATACTATTTCATACTTGAAAGTTGTTAACAGATGTTCAAATTTCTTACTACAAAAATATTGTGTAAATGTGTATGGTGATGGAGGTTAACTGAGTTATTATGATCATTTTGCAATATATATACAAAGATTAAATCTTTTTTTGTACCTCTGAAATTAATATGTCAGTTATACCTCAATAGAAATTAAATAACAAAAACACTCCGTTGCTAAACATGAAGATTTCAGAAGCCAAACAAACATGTCTACTAATTTTCTTTTCTCTGAAAAAATTAATTTACCTTTCTATGCCTTAGTTTTTTCATTTGTAAAATGAAAAAAATTATTGTATTACATGTATCTGATAATTTAAAAATAACATTTATATGAGCTAATATATGAAAAATGCTCAAATAGTGCTTGACTTCTCCGTTTCTCCTCCTTCCCACACTTCTTGTGTTTTTAGCTCAGACTCCCTCATGTACTTCTTGCAATTTTTTCTTTATCATTATTGAAAGATTTGTCATTCTCCATGAAGTGAAGGCAAAAGTTGTTCTGTTGTTCCTGACTCTTTGCAACCCCATGGACTATATAGTCTTTGGAATTCTCCAGGCCAGAATACTGGAGTGGGTAGCCTTTCCCTTCTCCAGGGGATCTTCCCAGGGATTGAACCCAGGTCTCCCACATTGCAGGTGGATTCTTTATCAGCTGAGCCACAAGGGAAGCCTAAGAATACTGGAGTGGGTAGCTTATCCCTTCCCAACCCAAGAATCAAACTGGGATCTCCTGCATTGCAGGCAAATTCTTTACCAACTGAGCCATTAGGGAAGCCCCATTCCCCATACAAATTACATTATTTAATGCTTCTCTGTCTTTTTGGATGTGCTTGCTCCCCTAAAATACTCACACACACCTTGATCTTATTCTCCTAAGTCTTGTTCTTTATTAAAAATGATGCTCAGAGAGTTCATGGCCATTATGCAGATTAGTAAGACTCTGAGTTTACCTCCTCCCATCGGAACACTAAAATTACAACTACATACAGAACAATTATTGATCAGAAAGACTGGAATCTAGCAGGAAACTTGTTCTAAACTAAAGTTATAAAGAAAACCACAATGAGACAGGTAAGAGGGGTAGTGATGCCATGTAGTCAAAACCCATACTGCCAGATGAGTGACCCACAAACTGGAGGAAAATGACAATGGCAGAGGTTCTTCCCAAGGAATAAAGAGTATAAACTCAACACTGAGCTCACCAACCTGGAGATCTTGCACCAGGAAGATGAGTGCACATTGAAGAACATTTGGCTTTGAAGGCCAATTGGGCTTATTTTCTGGACATCCAAAGAGTTGTGAGAAATAGAGACTCTACTCTGAAAGGGTGCACACAAAATCTTCTATGATCTGGGACCGAAAGCAGAAGCGGTAATTTGAAAGGAGTCAGGTCACCAGCTGATCTTGGAAAGCCTCCTAGAGAGGCAACTGGAGCTTACCCTGGGGACATAGACACTGGCAGCAGCCATTTTTGGAGCCCCTTTTACCACAAGGACACTGGTACTGGCAAGTATCATTTTGGAATCTTCCCTCTAGCTTTTTAGCACCTGGAATGAGACTAACCATCGGTCTCATTTAGCACCAGTACTGGCATACCTCAGAGAGTCAGCTAGCTGGATAGGGACACAGCTCCACCCACCAGCAAATGATCTACTTTAACCTCTTGAAAAGAAAGTGAAAGTTGCTCAATCATTCCTGACTCTTTGAGACCCCATGGACTATACAGTCCGTGGAGGGCCAGAATACTGGAGTGGGTAGCCTTTCCCTTCTCCAGGGGATCTTCCCAACCTAGGTCTCCCATATTGCAGGTGGATTCTTTACCAGTTGAGCCACCAGGGAAGTCCTAGAATACTGGAGAGGGGAACCTATCCCTTCTCCAGTGGATCTTTCCCAGCCCAGGAATCTAACTGGGATCTCCTGCATTGCAGGTAGATTCTTTACCAACTGAGCTATGAGGGAAGCCCTGAACCCACAGTCATCTCTGAACCTGACTGTTCACCAGAGGATATAGGATTTCAGCATTACACACTAGTGTGCTGGCATTGACCCCAAGATCCCTGGGACCCCAGTATCCTGCAGCAAGAGAAACTGCGACCTGGATCTACCCACAGTGAGCCAGCACTAGCCCTGGAACCCACTGAGCCTGAACCCTCCCCACCAACAGACTTTGGGACCCACTGGGCTCCAGTCCCATCTACCAGAAAGCCAACATCAGCTCTGAGATACCTTGGACACTTCAGCCAGCTACATCAGGACTCAGCTCCACTCACTTGTGGGCTAGCACCAACTGCTATCACCCTGGAAACTGCAGCTAGCTATGTCAGGAACCAGCCCAACCAATAATCAGCCTAACACTAGATCTTGAAAGCCCAATCCAACAACCAACTCCTTTAGGGCCTGGCTCCACCCAGTGGTGGGCCAGCACAAGACCAGGATCCTCTGGGGCTCTACAGCCAGGTTCCTGGTGACCTGGCCTTGCCAGTCAATGACTGGAAGCCTTCATACAAGGCAGGGTCTTATAACCAACCAGACCAGGGGCCAGCCACACCTACCAGACAGCCACAGTAATCATCTCACCATGACATAGGGACCCAAAGAGAAAACACGAGAGGCACACCTTAGAGTATACAGTTCTGGTGACCAAAGGGGAACACCTGTCTGATATAGGACAGCTCCCAAAAAAGGCCACTTTCCGAGATTTGGAAATGTAACTAACCTACAAAGGCTTAGAAATAAAAAAAGAGATGACAGAAGACTGTTTTCTGAATGAAAGAATAATATGCAGACTGATACAGCCACTATGGAGAACAGTATGGAGATTTCTTAAAAAACTAGGAGTAAAACTACCATATGACCCAACAATCCCACTATTGGGCATATACCCTGAGGAAACCAGAATGAAAAAGACACATGTACTCCAATGTTCATTGCAACACTATTTATAATAACAAGCACATGGAAGCAATCTAGATGTCCATCAGAAGATGAATGGATAAGGAAACTGTGATACATATACACAAAGGAATATTACTCAGCTATAAAAAGGAACACATCTGAGTCAGTTCTAATGAGGTGGATGAACCTAGAGTCTATTACACAGAGTGAAGTAAGTCAGAAAGAGAAGGACAAATACCATGAAAGTATTTGTAACTTCCATTTGTAACTGTCACAAATGGAGTGAGAAGTTAGAAGTTTTTATCAAAAGGTTAGAAAACTTAAAGAAGAACCAAAGATGAACACAACAACCAAAATGAAAAATACACACAGAGAAATTAACAGTAGATTAAATGATGGAGAGGAATGGATCAGTAAAATGGGAACTAGAGAACGGAAATCACTGAAACTGAACAGAAAAAAAGGAGGAAGAAAAAATGAGGACAACTTAAGAAATACCCAGGAAAGCATAAACCTTAATAACATTCACATTTTAGGGGTCCTAGAAAAAGAAGAGAAAGAGAAAGGAGCAGATAACATATTTGAAGGCATAATACATGAAAATTTTAACCTGGGAAAGAAAACAGACATCCAGGTCCAGGAAACACAGAGAATTCCAAACAAGATCAACCAAAGAGGGAAACAAGAAACGCTGTAAGTAAATGGTGAAAATTAAAGACAAAGAGAGAATATTAGAGGCAGCAAGGGAAAAGCAGCAAGTCACATACAAGGGAATTCCAATAAGACTGTTAGCTGACTTTTCAGCAGAAACTCTGCAGGCCAGAGGAGAGTGGCATAATGTATTTAAAGTGATAAAAGGAACAAACCTACAACCAAGGATACTCTAATGGCAAATCTTTTATTCAGATTTAATGGAGAAATCAAAAGTTTTACAGACAAGCAAAAGCTGAAAGAGTTCAGCAACACCAAATCAGCTTTAAATGTAAAAGGGTCTTCTGAAGCAAAAAAGAAAAGGCCAAAACTAAAAATATGAAAATTAAGAGAGGAAAAGTGTTATTTGTTGAAGGCAAATATACAATAAAGCTAGATCAACCACATAGAAAGCAAGTAGGAAAGTTAAAAGAGAAAAATAGTAAAATCACCCATATCTGCAATTAGAGGGTAAGGGATACACAAAACAAAAGGATTCAAAATATCATGTCAAAAACACTAAACGTTGGGGAGTAAAAAATGCAGGGTTGTTTCAAAATGCGTTTGAAATCAAGAGATCAGTAAGCTAAAATAATCACGTACATAAATTAGATTGCTGTATATCAACCTCATGATAATCACAAAACAAAAATCTATAATTGATACACATATAAAAAAAGAAAGGAATCCAAACATAATGCTAGAGATAGTCACCAAATCACAAAGGAAGAGAACAAAAGAAGAAAGTAACAAAACAGAACTACAAATGACTCTAAATGATTAATAACATGGCAATAAATACATATCTATCAGTAATTAATGTAAATGGAATACATGCTCTAGTAAAAGACATAGAATGGCTGAATGGATTAATAAAAAAGACCCATGTATATGCTGCCTACAAGAGACTCACTGCATATCTAAAGACACACATAGACTGACAATGTGGAGATAGAAAAAGTATGCCATGCAAATCGAAATGAAAAGAGAGCTGCAGTAGCAATACATGTATCAGACAAAACAAACTTTAAAAAAAGACTGTGATAAGAGACAAAGCAAGATGTTACATAAAAATCAAGAGATCAATTCAAGAGGAAAATATAACAACTGTTAATATATGTGTACTAACACAAGAATACCTATTAATAAATACATAAAGCAGGTATTACCAGATGCAAAGGAAGGAACTGATGGTTACAAACAATAGTAGGGTCTTTAAAACTCCAGTTACATCAATTGACAAATCATTAAGACAGAATATCAGTAAGGAAACAATGGCCTTCAATGACACATTAGTGCAATGGACTTAACAGATATGCATAAAATATTCCATCTAAAGGCAGAAGAACACACATTCTTTTCAAGTGCATATGGAATATTCTTTAGGATAGATCACATGCTAAGCAACAAAACAAAGTACAGTAAGTCTAAGAAAATTGAAATCATATCACTTGTCTTTACTGACCGAAATGCTGCGAGACTAGAAATGAATCACAAGAACAAAAAAACTGCAAAAACCACAAATATAAAGAGACTAAACAATATGCTTCTAAATACCCAATGGAGCACCAAAGAAATCAAAGAAGAAATTTAAAGAAAATCTGAAAACAAAGAAACACAATGATCCAAAATGTATGGAACACAGCAGAAAAGTTCAAAGAAGTTTATAACAATATAAGCCTACTTTAGGAAGTATGAAAAATACCAAATAAAACAACCTAGCCTTTACACCTAATGGAACTAGAAAAAGTTTTGATAGAAGGAAATAAATAATAAGTGTCATAACAGAAATAAATGAAAAAGACTAAAAACAGTAGAAAACATCAATAAAATTAAATATTTGAAAAGATTTAAATAAATTGATAAACCTTTAGCCAGTCTCATCAAGAAAGAAAGAGAGAGGTCTCAAATCAATAAAATCAGAAATTAAAAAGGAGAAATTTCAACTGAGAAATGCTAAACATTCTAAGAGCACCACAAATAATTATATACAGACAAGAGGGATAACCTAGCAGAAATGGGAAAATTCCTACAAGTATAAATCTCCCATTGAATCAGGAAGGAATAGAAAATATGAACAGACAAATCACCAATAATGAAATTTAATTAGCAATGAACTCCCCACAAGCAAAATCCAGGACCAGATGTTTTCACAGGTCAGTTCTACCAAACGATCACAGAAGAGCTATCACTTATACTTCTCAAAATATTTCAAAAACTTTCAGAGAAAGGATTGATTCTGAGCTCAGTCTTCCGGGTCAGCATCACCTGATATGAAAACCAGATAAATATATTACAAAAAAGAAAATTACAGTCTGATAACACCAATAAACATAGACACAAAAATCCTCAACAAAATACTAGTAAACCAAATTCAACAATACATTGAAGAAAGGATCATACAACATGATAAAGTGGGATTTATTCTAGGGGAGCAAGAGTCATTTAAAATCCACAAATCAATCAACATGATATACCGCATTAACAAATTCAAGATTAAAAGCATATGATCATCTCATTAGATTCAGAAAAAGGTTTTGACAAAATTCAACATCTATTTATAAAAATTCTCCAAAAAGTGGGTATAAGGAAAATATTTGTTGTTTAGTTACTAAATCATGTTCAACTCTTGTGGCCCCCATGGACTATAGCCCGACTTTTCTCTGTCCATGGGATTTCCCAGGCAAATATACTGAAGTGAGTCACCATTTCCTTCTCCAGGGGATATTCCCAAACTAGGGATTGAACCTGTGTCTCCTGCATTGGCAGGTGAATTCTTTACCACCTGAGGTGAACTTCTGAGTCACCAGGGAAACCCTAGAGACAATATACCTCAGCATAATAAAGACCATATTTGATAAGCCCACAGCTAATGTCATACTCAATGGTGAAAAGCTGAAAACACCTCCTCTAAGATCAGGAACAAAACAAAGATGTCCACTCTCTCTGTTTTTATTCTGTTTTATATAATATTGGAAATTGCAGCCACAGGAATCAGACAAGAAAAAAGAAATAAAAGGAAGCTAATTTGGAAAAGAAGTAAAATTGTCACTGTTTGTAGATGACATAATAGTATACCTAGAAAATACTAAGGATAGCAACAAAAAACCAATAGAGCTCATTAATTATTTTAGTAAAGTTGAAGGATAAAAAAATACAAAAAACTGTTGCTTTTCTATACATTGACAATGAACTATCAGAAAGATATTAAAAACCAATCACAATTATAATTGCACCTAAATGAATACAATTACCTAATAATAAATCTAACTAAGGAGTAAAAGACTTATATTTGAGAAACAGCAAAAAATAGAAAATGTCACAATGGAAAGCTATATCATGTTCATAGATTGGAAGAGTTAATACAGTAAAAATAGCCAAGAGAATTTATAGATTCAATGCACTGTCAAAATATCAATGGCAGTTAAAAAAACAACTAGAACAAATGATTCTAAAATTTGTGTAGAAACACAAAAGACCCTAAATAGCTAAGCAATCTTGAGAAAGAAAAACAAAATAGGAATTAGCGTGCTTCCTGATTTCAACCTATGTTACAAAGCTACAAAATTCAAAACAGTATGGTATTAGCACAAAAACAGGCATATAGATCAATGGAACACAATAAAGAACCTAGACATAAACCCATGCTTATATGAACAATTAGTTTGTGACAAAGGACACAAAAATCCACAGTGGAGAAATGATAGTCTCTTCAACAAGTGGTGGTAGGTCAGCTATATGAAAGGAATTCAATTTGACTACTCTCTCACACCACATAAAAATAAATTCAATTTAAAGACTATAAATAAATTCAAATAAAAGACTAAATGGAAGACCAGAAAGCATAAACTCCCAGAAGAAAATAGGTGTTATGCATTTTGACATCAGTTTCAGTAATATTTTTTAGGATCTATCTCCTTAGCAAGGGAAAGAAAAGAAAAAATAAACAGAACTACATCAAACTAAAAAAGTTTGGCACAGGGAAGAAAACTGAACAAAATGAAAATTCAGCTTACTGAACAGGTGAAGATATTGAAAGTGATATATTTGATAAGGGTAATTTACCTAAAATATATAAAGAACTCATTCAACAACATCAGAAAACCCACATAACTTGATTAAACAATCAGCAGTGAATCTGAATATACATTTTCCCAAAGAAGTCATATAGATGGCTAACAGGAACATGAAAAAGATGCTCAATATCACTTACCGTTAAAAAATCCAAATCAAAATCACAGTGAGATGTCACCTTACACCTGTCAGAATGGCTATTATGAAAAAGACATCAAAATACAAGTGTTGGTGAGAATGCAGAGTGAAGGGAACTGTTGTGCACTTTTGTTGGGAATGTAAATAGGTGTACCTGCTATGGTAAACAATATGAAAATTCCTCACAGAATTAAAAACAGAACCACCACATGATCTAGCAATACAACTTCTGGGTATTTATCCAAATTAAAAAAAAATTCTAATTCAAGAAGATATACACACTGTGTACATTGAAACATATTTCCAATAGCCAGGATATGTACACAACCCCAAACTCACCACTATATGAATACATGTATTGGACACATGCACAGTGAAATATTGGTCATAGAAAAAAATGAAATCTTGCCATTTGTGACAACATGGATGGACATGAAGTGTATTATGCTAAATTAAATGTCAGGCAAAAAATATCAAATATTGTATGATTTCATTGATATATATAATCTAAAACAAAACAAATGAATAAACACTGCAAAACAGAGTTATAGATAAGAGAACAAACAGGTGTTATACAGAGAGGAGATGGTTAAAGAGAGGAAAGGAATATGTGAGGGAAATCAGGATGTACAAGATTCCAGTTGTGAATAAATGAGTCAGGGATATAAAGTGTACAAGGAAACAATTCAATTCACCATTGCAACAAAAAGAATAAAATACTTAGGAATATACCTACCTAAAGAAACTAAAGACCTATACATCGAAAACTATAAAACACTGATGAAAGAAATCAAAGAGGACCCTAATAGATGGAGAAATATACCATGTTCATGGATTAGAAGAANATATATATATATATATATATGAAATTTGCTTTAAAAATAGGGTCTTTTATTGCAAGGTTAAAAATGAAAATTAAAGAAGTAATAAAGGACTTAAATTTTAAATATTAAAAAGTGGTACTAGTAAATATATATATAGGAATTTCTCTGGAGCTGTTTTGGGCAGTGTGGGGTCAGTTCAGTTTCAGATAGTTCCTTGTTCCAGCTTGTACTTGTTCTCAAGGTCTGTAGGCCCCCTCCAAAGCTTAGTCAATGTTTACTACAGGGTTTTAATCTGTTGCCTCTGTCACTTCCAGAGTGGGTCCCTCTTTTTTGTTTATTTTGGCTTCCTTTGTTTGCAAGTCTAATTTCCACCCTGGCACAAGGAGGTGAAGGTGATCACTTATTTAGGCTCACCTGTTCGGTTGTGTTGTGGGGAAGGAGGGACACTGCAAACAAGTATCACTGGCATGTGTGGGGACTACTCACAGTGTATGGACCACACTGGGTTTGCCCCAGCTCAGGGTTGCATGGGCTTCCTGGGTCTACACTGCTCAGGCTCCAGAGTGCTCTGCAGGGGCACTGTCCAAAGCAGGCCCTGCATTTTGTGCAATTCCGAGGTCTAAGTCGCTCAGGTTATTGGGTACTTTGCAAGGGCACAGACTCAGCTGGGTATGAGACTTGTGCCCTTCCCAGGTCTGAGCAGTTCAGGTGACCAGGTGTTTGGCAAGTGGACTGTCTCAGGTCAGCTGTGCATCTTAATCACCTCCCTGGTCCCAACTGCTCAGTTTCCTGGGTGTGCCACAGGTATGCCATGTATCTCTCCTGGGGAGCTGATCTCAGGCTGCAACCCTCCTGGTGGATGTCAACTGTCCAGTATCCCAGAAAGACGTGGCTAGCAACTGGGAGCTTGTTCACAGTTTGGTGGAGGAGGCCGGTCTCTGGGGTTGAGATTGCAGCAGCCCCTTGCCTTCTGGTTCTGGCTGTTGCATGCCTCCCTCTCTGCCTCTGGTTGGGGAGAAGGGCCTGTACACAGTTGGCTAGCTCTCCTCCTTTGGTATTCGCTCAGTCCTTTGTTCTGTAAGGAGGTCAGGCTGTGCATTAGAGCCTTTTGTGGGAAAGTTCTCTCTTTTTTTCTCTTTGGTGATCCACAGTTTGGATTGCTATCTCACCTTAGTTCCCTCAGATTATCCTCAGGGCATTCAGGCCTTGTCCTTACCCTAAGCACAGATTATGCATCTCATGCCTCTCTGTCCAGCCCTTGGTGCTGGTGACAGACATAAGCCTCTGGGCCACTTTTCAGCAGTAACTGTGGTTAGGTGTGTATTCTGTGAGCTTCTTTTTTTTTCTCCTGGTTATGTTACCCTCTGAGATTCCAAAACTTCCAACAGGTCCGCCTATGAGAGGGTTTTCTAATATTTGGAAACTTCTCCTTCTTCACCACTCCCTCCCCAGGATGAGTCTCTTTGTTTCTCTTTTTGTCTTTTATATTTTGTCCTACCTCCTTTCCAAGAGAATGGGCTGCCTTTCTGGGTGCCTGGTGTCCTCCGCCAGCATTCAGAAGTTGTTTTATGGAAGTTGCTCAGCATTCAAATGATCTTTTGATGAATTTGTGGGGGACAAAGTGGTTTCCCCATCCTATTCCTCTGCCATTCTGGGTAGAAACATTGTTCATAGCATTCCAAAAGGCTAATTGTTAGTGTTCTTCTTAAGCCAAAAGCGCTTATGATATCCAATATGATTTGAATATGCAAGACACGATTTGTCTTGCAAATTTAGTCTTCAAGAAGACTGATTAATTCCACAAATGGAAGTGTATCTTTATAACACAATAAAGTGAAGAAAAGAAGAACATAGCTCAGGTCAATAAATATTTCTGAGGACTGTATTAAGTGATGAAAGTGTAAAGAATAAGAAACATTGACTCCATCAGAGGAAAAGCTTACAGAAAATGCAGACATTTGAAGAGGTTGTCTTTGTCTACTAAACATGGAAGTTATAATGCAGAATGAGAGGACAGGGGAGAAAAGTCTACTTAAGGTTGCAAGAAAGGTTAGTAAATAAGTAATTTTGACTGAGCTGTGTTCTGAAGGATAGGTTAGAGTCACTCCAGTAAAGAAGGAGAGCAGGATATTCCAGGAAGAGGAAAGAAAAAGATCCAAGCTGTGCTACAGAATTATCGACATTTGGTTTTACTAAAATCTAAAAGGCAAGGGGCTAAAGATAGGTGAACAGTCTGCGAAAAAATGAAGCTCATGTTAGAGATTCTTCTGTCTCATGTATTAGGCATAGACATTGCTAAGCAACACTAAAAATGTACTGTAAAAGCATGTGCCAAAGACATGATGAAAACAGTGTAGTATACTTGAGTGGGAATCAGTGCAACAGAGAGACCAGAACACATCCATAAAACACCTATAACAATTTAGATTATAATAAGGGTGGTATTTCAAATCCACGGAGAAATGCATATGCCATGGAATAGTTACTGTTAGAAAAATTAGCTATTGATTCAGAAAAAAAGAAAGAATAGACTCTTCTTTTAACCATCCATGAAGATAAACTTCAGTTTAGTTAAGCAACCAGATTAGGGAAAAAGCACAAAAAGTATTTGGAGGCCATACTGGAGCAAATTTTTTTTTAAAATTGGAGATGGAAAAGGCTTCCTTAAATAATACATAGATACCAGAAGCCATAAAAGAAAAAGATTGACAGATACAATTTCATAAAAATCAAAATTTATCTCAACACAATGAAAGGCATGATAAAGTTAAAATATAAGTAACATACAGAGAAAACTATTTGCAGTATATTTAATGGGTGATTGATCATTGTGTAGATTGTATACAAAGCTTCTATAAATCACTCAAAAATAGAAATATGGGTGGAGGTTATCAATGGGCAATTCATAAGAGAAATATAAAAGGCTTTCATGTTTATACACATGAAAAGGTGCTTATCAACAAAATATGAAAATCTGAAGAAAAAATAATAGAAAACAGTGCTTGAGATACTGGGAAACAGCCACTTTCATACATGGTTAGTAGAAGTATAAATTATTAGAAGGCAATTTAGCAGTGATCTATTCAAATAAATAATTCACTCTAATGGGCATCCATCCCAATGATCTGTGATTTCTGTTTGGGAATCAAAACACTTTCAGAAAAGTTGGCTCCACCTATTAGCTTCAGAAGAGTGACATATGACTTAAGCCAACAGGACATTCTATTTCTATGGCCACAATGGTTGATGGTACAGAGTAGACTTGTGAACTAAGCTAATCAAACAGAGAAAGGCAAGGACTTTTGCTTAGAATTCAGAACCAAGCACCTCTTCTTTCTTGCTGGGTGTAGATGGGGAAACATGATGCTACAGTAGTTAACCAGGATCAATGAGGTGAATTACCCTTAGCAGGAAGTGACTCTAAGAGAAGGCAGAAGAGAAAAATGGAGAGAAATGGGATTCATTGGGTCAAACCTTTCCGAAAGCAAGATCTTCACTTGGAGTTTGAATTAAACCAGCCTATAATTCCCCTGTTCGCATATACAGGTCTGCATTGAGTTGTTTATCATTTGAAGTCCAAAGATACCTAATTGACAATGTATATAAGCTTTAACTGAGTAATATAATTTATATGAATCTACTGTAAAGAAATGCTTGGACTCAAGCACAAGAATGTTCAATGCAGCATTGTTTGTAACAAGTGAAAAAATGGAAACAAGCTCAGTAACTACCAGTTGAAGAGTCATTAAATAAATTATAGATCCACAAATACAATGTCACACAGCTGCTGAAAATAATTAAGTAGACATCTATTACTTTTGGAGGGGTTGGGCTATGTAATAATTTAATACCTGGAATGCAGGCAAGTTTGGCCTTGGAGTACAAAATGAAGCAAGGCAAAGGCTAACAGAGTTTCATCAGCAGAACACACTGGTCTAGCAAACACCCTTTCCCAACAACACAAGAAACAATTCTACACATGGAAATCACCAGATGGTCAATACTGAAATCAGATTGACTATGTTCTTTGTAGACAAAGATGGAGAAGCTCTCTACAATTAGTAAAAACGGGAGCTGACTGTAGCTCAGATTGTGTGCTTCAGTTTCCTTGTGACCCCATGAACTATATCTCTCCAGGTTCCTCTGTCCATGGGATTCTCTAGGCAAGAATACTGGAGTGGATTGCCATTCCCTCCTCCAGGGGATCTTCCTGATCCAGGGATCAAACCAGCACTCTTATGTCTAACCTGCATTGGCAGGTGGGTTCTATACCACTAGCGCCACTGGGGTGCTCAGATCATGACCTCCTTATTGCAAAATTCAGGCTTAGGTTAAAGAAAGTAGGGAAAGCCATTAGGCCATTCACATATGACCTAAGTCAAATCCTTTATGATTATACAATGGAGGTGACAGTTTTGAGGGATTAGATCTGGTAGACAGAATGCTTGAAGAACTACAGACAGAAATTTGCAACATTGTACAGGAGACAGTGACCTAAACCATCTGAAAAAAAGAGAAATGCAAGAAGGTGAGAAATAGGTGAGAAAAGAAGAGAATCAAAAGGCAAATGAGAAAGGGAAAGATAGACTCAGCTGAATGTGGAGTTCCAGAGAACAATAAGGAGAGATAAGAAGGCCTTCTTAAATGAACAAGGCAAAGAAATAGGGGAAAGCAATAGAATGGGAAAGACTAGAGGTCTTTTCAAAAAATTTGGAGATATCAAGGGAACATTTCAGGCAAGAATGGGCACAATAAAGAACAGAAATGGTAAGGACCTAGTCGAAACAGAAGAGATTAAGAAGTGGCAAGAATACACAGAAGAACTGTACAAGAAAGGTCTTAATGGCCCAGATAACCACAGTGATGTGGTCACTTACCTAAAGCCAGGCATGCTGGAGTGTGAAATCAAGTGGGCCTTAGGAAGCAATACTATGAACAAAGCTGGTGGAGGTGATGGAATTCCAGATGAGCTATTTCAAATCCTAAAAGATGATGCTGTTAAAGGGCTGCACTCAATATGTTAGCAAATTTGGAAAACACAACAGTGGCCACAGGACTGGGAAAGGTCTGTTTTCACTCTAATCCCAAAGAAGGGCAATGCCAAAGAATGCTCAAACTACTGTACAATTGAACTCATTTCACGTGTTAGCAAAGTTATGCTCAAAATCTTTCAAACTAGGCTTTAGCAGTATGTGAAATGAGAATTTCCAGGTGTAGAAGCTGGGATTCAAAGAGGCAGAGGAACCAGAGACTAAATTGCCAACATTCATTTGCTCATGAAGCGAGCAATAGAATTCCAGAAAAATATCTACTTCTGCTTCATTGACTGTGCTATAGCCTTTGAGTGTGTGGATCACAACAAATTGTAGCAAATGCTTCAAGAGATGAAAATACCAGACCACTTTCCCTGTCTTCTGAGAAAATTTATGTGGATGAAGAAGCCACACTTAGAACTGGACATGGAACTATGAACTGGTTCAAAATTCAGAAAGGAGTACATCAAGCGTGTGTATTGTTACCCTGCTTATTTAACTTATATTCAGGGTACATTATGTTAAATGGTGGGCTGGATGTATCATAAGTTGGAATCAAGATTGCCAGGAGAAATATCAACAACCTCAGCTATGCAGATCACAGTACTCTAATGGCAAAAGTGTAGAAGAACTAAAGAGCCTCTTGATGAAGGTGAAAGATGAGAGTGAAAGAGCTGGCTTGAAACTCAACATTAAAAGCATTATGATAATGGCATCCATTCTCATCACTTCATGGCAAATGGAAGGGGAAAAAATGGAAGCAAGGACAGATTTTATTTTCTCGGACTCAAAAATCACCATGGATGGTGATTGCAGCCATAAGATTAAGACGCTTGTTTCTTGGAAGGAAAACTATGACAAACATAGACAGCATATTAAAAACCAGAGACATCACTTTGCCAACAAAAGTCTATATATTCAAAATATGGCTTTTCCAATAGTCGTCTACAGACGAAAGAGTTGGACCATAAAGAAGGCGGAATGCCAAATAATCAATGCTTTTGAAATGTGGTGCTGGAGAAGACTCTTGAGAGTCTCTTGGACAGCAAGGAGATCGAACCAGTCAATCCTAAAGGAGATCAGTCCTGAATATTCATAGGAAGGACTGATGCTAAAACTGAAGGTCCAATAATTTGTCAACCTGCTGTGAAGAGCAGACTTATTGGAAAAATAACCTGATCCTGGGAAAGGTTAAAGGCAAAGGAGAAGGGGATGGCAGAGGATGAGATGGTTAGATAGCATCACTGACTCAGTGGACATGAATTTGAGCAAACTGCAGGAGATAGTGGAGGACAGAGGAACCTTGGGTGCTACAGTCCACAGGGTGCAAAGAATGGGACACAACTTAGCAGCTGAATAACAGCAGCAACAAATAATTACTCTCAGAGGTTCAGTCTTGATAACTCATTCTTTTGTTTACACCTCACTTTCTAATTGGGCATAAATTATCCTATTACTTTTAATATAGGCACATTATGCTGTTGTTGTTTAGTCACCCAGTTGTGTCCGACTCTTTGTGACCCCATAGCCTGTAGCATGTCAGGCCTCTCTGTCCCTTAGCATTTCCCCAAATTTGCCCAAGTTCATGTCCATTGTAATAGTGATACCATCCAGCCATATCATCCTCTGATGCTCTCTTCTTCTACCCTCAATCTTTCCCACCATCAGGGACTTTTCCAGTGAGTCAGCTGCTCACATCAGATGACCAAAATGTGCACATTATATGTCTGTATAAATACACATATAGTTATCTATATAAATAAACAGAAAGAAAACTGAATGAGTGCCCAACAAATATTGATATTAGTTATCTCTAGAGAGAAATCTGTATGCAGATCAGGAAGCAACAATTAGAACTGGACATGCAAATGAGGAAAGGAGTATGCCAAGTTTGTATATCGTCACCCTGCTTATTTAACTTATATGCAGAGTACATCATAAAAAAGCTGGGCT
Organism: Neotragus pygmaeus; assembly: GCA_006410875.1. NCBI lineage: Eukaryota > Metazoa > Chordata > Mammalia > Artiodactyla > Bovidae > Neotragus > Neotragus pygmaeus. Next base: position 1,824,202 of record SJYV01019664.1, read on the forward strand.
GGATGAAACACAAGCTGGAATCAAGATTGCTGGGAGAAATATCAATGACCTCAGATATGCAGATAATACCACTCTTATGGCAGAAAGCTGATCAGAACTAAAAAGTCTCTTGTAAGTGAAAGAGGACAGTGAAAAAGTTGACTTAAATCTCAACATTCAGAAAACGAAGATCATGGCATCGGGTCCCNGTGTTGGAGAAGACTCTTGAGAGTCCTTTGGACTGCAAGGAGATCCAACCAGTCCATCCTAAAGGAAATCAGTCCTGAACGTTCATTGGAAGGATTGATGCTGATGCTGAAGCTCCAATATTTTAGCCACCTGATACAAAGAACTGACTCATTTGAAATGACCCTGATGCTGGGAAAGATTGAAGGTGGGAGGAGAAGGGGAAGACAGAGGATGAGGTGGCTGGATGGCATCACCGACTCAACGGACATGAGCTTGAATAAACTCTGGGTGTTGGTGACGGACAGGGAGGGCTGGCATGTTGCAGTCCGTGGTGTTGCAAAGAGTTGGACATGACTGAGTGACTGAACTGACTGAGAGGATTGAGAATTTGGGGATTATGGAGGAGAACTTTCATTGTACAGAATATACAATGTATTGTACATTATCCAATATTAACTTATTACATAGGTTATCATAAAAATAAAATTACATAGTAAATATATATATTTCTTAAAAAAATGGAAACCTATTCTGTCTCTAAATCATGTTATGCCCTTATACATAGACTAATGGTTCTACAGTTTTAGTCTGGACCATGATCACCCAAAGTGAAATTTCCTGGACCCCAACCCAGTGAATCTGAATTGGCACGTATGTTGAGTAACATGATTTGAAGCTGTCAGAGCACAGCTAGATGTTCATAAACATGCTATGCTGCATGGAGTAGTAATTTGGGTGGGACATAGTCAAGTTGGGAGACAAGTTAAGAAGTCATTGAGGTAGTTTAGGTGAAGGACAAGGGCTTGAGCAAGTATAGAACTAGTGAGACAATGAGATAATCCAGCTAGAGGACTTAGAATATTATCTGACACATAGTAGACACTCAATAAATGTTAACCTCCATTTAACCCTGTAGCAGAATGAAATTGGACCACTATCTTATTCCACTCACAAAAATAACTCAAACCATATTAGAGAATTAAACATAAGACCAGAAACTGTAAAATGCCTAGAGGAAACACACAGAAAAAGTTACTTGACATTGGTGTTGCAAGTAATTACCTGGATATGACACAAAAAGTACAAACAACAAAAGCAAAAATAAACAACTGGGACTACATCGAAACAAAAACTTCTATATAGTAAAAGAAAAAACATCAACAAAATACAAAGGCAACTTATGGAATGGGAGACAATATTTAAAAATCATATATCTGATAAGGAGCTAGCATCAAAATGATATTAGAAATTCATACAATTAAGTTGTAAAAACAAATAAATGACTTGATTATAAAACAGAGGAAATGAATAGACATTTTTCCAAAGAAGATGTACAAATGGTCATTGGACACATGAAGAAATGCTCAATACCATTAATTATCAGGGAAATACAAATCAAAACCACAGGAGATATCACCTCACACATGTTAGAATGGCTGTCATCAAAAAGAGGAAAGATAAGTGTTGGTGAGATGGTAGAGAAAAGGGAAACTTAAAGGCACCTCACTCCAGTATTCTTGCCTGGAAAATCCCATGGACGGAGGAGCCTGGTAAGCTGCAGTTCACGGGGTCGCGAAGAGTCGGACACGACTGAGTGACTTCACTTTCACTTTTTACTTTCATGCATTGGAGAAAGAAATGGCAAAACCTGACACAGATTAAAGAGACACTCACATATTGAGCCCAAGAACAAGAAGTTCCTGAGGCGAGCTTTTCTTTCCTTTCAGATCATCAATGCAGCGACCCTGGTGGACACTGCTCCTGGTGATCATTGGATTACCTATCCTCTCCTTGCTGACCTTCATCATCGCCACAGCTGTGCAACAGTTTTTAGAAGCTTTGAAGCCTGGGTCAGCATCCGTGTTGGGAGTTCAACAAGCTCAGACCATCAAGGTTGTAAACAACATATCCACTGCCTCTGCTCAAGGATTTCAAACCAGCTTACACCAGTTCGAACACCTAAGATCCGCCATAACGGGACTCCAACAACAGCTTGATCTCCACGCCAGAGCGATCGAAACGTTGAATGTTCTGGCGCACATAGACTGCGATGTGAGATACCCCAGCTTTTGTCTGACAGCTTTTCCAGTGTTAAATGAGACTCTAACAGGTGAAAAAGGGAGCAATGGATCTATGGGACTGGATACAAAGTACATTTATCTGGTTTTAAAATGCCTTCTATTTGCTTGTTTTTGTTGTTCTGCTTGTTGTAGTGCTAAAAGTAAAAAATCTCACAGCCCGCAATAGGCGCTTACAGCAAAAAAAATAGTTATGCTTGCCCAGGTCATGGAAGAGGAGCCCCACGTTGGGCACCCACAAAACGCCTGGATTAATTTAGCCCTTCAAGAGATTAACCAAGACAGATAAGAGTTCTAGATGCCCATCATCTAGAGAGATTCTGCCTAGCCCCCAAGAGGTGGCTGGATAGCCAATGACGGGTAAGACCCTCAGAGGAGGGCAACCTCAGACAGGCACAGCCAGGAGAGGGGCTGGCGAGGCTGGAGGTTGGCCGCCTACAGCTTTACGCCTTGCTCTATAGAAAATCAATACAAATGTCTCGAGGGCTTAAATAAAATAAAAAAGGGGGAGATGTGGGGCCCTAAATGGGAAACCTTAAAAAGAAAGGGGCTAGCTTTGCGGTCGGAAACTAAGATGGCGCCTGGCGGAAGAGATGAGGGCATGGTCTATGTTGTTTGTCAAAGTTTTTGATTGACTCTCCTGATTTCCATGCACGTAAACAGCATGTGATCACCATAGACTCCTGTTATAATGAAGGCGCATGACGATTTGAGCTTTAACGTGATTGGTGCAACTATGGAAAGTCCCTCGCAAAACCTCCCTGCTTGCCTTTATAAGCCAGGAGCTTGCAGCAATAAAGCGGAACTGCTCAGACAGAACCCCTGTCGCACCTGATTGTCTCTCGCTTGCGGGGGGCTGGGTTGGCAGACAGCAGGCTCACCTCTCCTCGGGACCCCTCGGCTTTGCTGAGGGAAGTTCCACTGTCTCTCTCTTTCTGCAGAGCGCCCCCCGCAATGGGTAACCTGGTAGGCTGCCGTTTATGGGGTCGCACAGAGTCGGACACGACTGAAGTGACTGAGCAGCAGCAGTACACTGTTGGTGGGAATGTTAATTGGCATAGCCTCTGTTGAACACAGCATGGAGGTTCCTCAAAAAAATTAACAGTAATACCATATGATTCAGCAATATACTTCTGGGTATATATTCAAAGGAAATGAAAATAGGATCTTGAAAAGATATTTTCACTGCCATGTTCATTATTCCATTATTCCCAGTAGCCAAGATATGGAAACTATCTAATCATTGGATAAAAATGTGACAATCCACACAATGGAATATTATTTAGCCAGTAGAAAATCCTGCTGTGTGTGACAACTTGGATGCACCTTTGGTATTGTGCTAAGTGAAGTAAGTCATATAGAGAAAGAAAAATACTGTGTGGTATTACTTGGATGTGAAATCTAAAAAAGCTGAACTCAAAGAAACAGAGAGTAAAGTGGTGGAATGGAGCTAGTGGGGACAGAGAAAATGGGGAGAGGTTGGTTAAAGGGTATAAACCTCCAGTCATAATATTACTAAATCTTAGTGATTATAGTTATTAATGTTGTGTTATATACTTGAAAGTTACTAAGAGAGTAGATCTTAAGTGCTCTCATCACAAAAAAGAAATGGGAGTTGTGTGACAGAACGAAAGTCTTAGCTAATCCTGTAGTGGTTATTCTTTTGCTATATATACATGTACTAAATCGACACTGTACACCTTAAACTTGCATAATGTTATATGTCAATTCTATCTCAACAAAGCTGGAAAGGGAAGAAGTCTGCACTTAAAATGTAAATTTTATAAACAATAAATGTTGCTTTCAAATCTTAAGAAAATTAGCCTCAACCATTAGCCTCAACCTCAACTACTACTCTATTACTACTACTATGAAGGATTCTAAAAATGTTTGAAAATAAGAATCAGTAATAAGTAAGAACACAAGAGATATTGTGCATGCTCAACTGCTCAGTCATGTCCAACTCTTTACAACCCCATGGAGTTTAGCCTGCCAGACTCCTCTGTCCATGGGATTTTCCCAGCAAGAAAAGTAGAGTGGGTTGCCATTTCCTCCTTCAGAGGATCTTTCCAACTGAGGGATCAAACTCACATTTCCTGTGTCTTCTGCATTGGCAGGCAGATTCTTTACCACTGAACTACCCGAGAATCCCTTTGAATAAGATATTAAGTGAACCTAATTGATATAAGTATACAGAATCAATATTAATGCTTTATTATTTTGTATTTGTGAGTAAATTTGTGTAAATTCTATACCATGAAAATATAAAGTATACCTTCTTTTCTAATACCCATGAGTAAGTGTCAAAAACTGACAAAGACAAAGTGAAAAAGTAAAAATTATGCAATGATTAAAAAAACCTTGTGTATTAGAAACTATGGGGTACTTCTGAGCCATACTTACAGGAGATATATCCTTAAATACCTAAATTAAAAAAACAGAATGAAGCAAACTGAATTAAGCATTCAATTTAAGAAGTTTGAAAATGACAACAAAATAAATAAAAAGAAAATGCACAGAAGAGTTAATGAAGATACAAGAATAAATTAATGAGTTAGAAAACAGGAAAGAAACAGAACTAACAAAATAGAAAACTTATTCTTTGAAATAAGCAATGAATTAGATAAACAAAGCTAACTGAGCCAAGAAAAGTGAGAGAAGTTATAAATATGAAAAATGAGAAATGACTTAGCAGCAAATAACCACACACACATGCACATACACACACTCATGGAAGTTAAAAAGCAAGAGACCACTTTGCTCAAAGCTCTGCAAAAATTGGAAAGTTTGATAGAAAGGAAAAATTCCTAGGAAAATGTAATTTACTTTTTACAAGTCTAGAAAAGACTGAAACTCTGAATAGAATGATTTTAATGGAAGACATAATGCTGTCAAAGTGATTTCCTTTGGAAAAACATCTTGTGAAGTCTACCTCATCTTTAAAATATAAATATTTCCAAAGCTGTTTAAACTGCTCCAGTTCACAGAAAAATAAGTATAACATGTANTGAAGTGACTGAGCAGCAGCAGTACACTGTTGGTGGGAATGTTAATTGGCATAGCCTCTGTTGAACACAGCATGGAGGTTCCTCGAAAAAATTAACAGTAATACCATATGATTCAGCAATATACTTCTGGGTATATATTCAAAGGAAATGAAAATAGGATCTTGAAAAGATATTTTCACTGCCATGTTCATTATTCCATTATTCCCAGTAGCCAAGATATGGAAACTATCTAATCATTGGATAAAAATGTGATAATCCACACAATGGAATATTATTTAGCCAGTAGAAAATCCTGCTGTGTGTGACAACCTGGATGCACCTTTGGTATTGTGCTAAGTGAAGTAAGTCATATAGAGAAAGAAAAATACTGTGTGGTATTACTTGGATGTGAAATCTAAAAAAGCTGAACTCAAAGAAACAGAGAGTAAAGTGGTGGAATGGAGCTAGTGGGGACAGAGAAAATGGGGAGAGGTTGGTTAAAGGGTATAAACCTCCAGTCATAATATTACTAAATCTTGGTGATTATAGTTATTAATGCTGTGTTATATACTTGAAAGTTACTAAGAGAGTAGATCTTAAGTGCTCTCATCACAAAAAAGAAATGGGAGTTGTGTGACAGAACGAAAGTCTTAGCTAATCCTGTAGTGGTTATTCTTTTGCTATATATACATGTACTAAATCGACACTGTACACCTTAAACTTACATAATGTTATATGTCAATTCTATCTCAACAAAGCTGGAAAGGGAAGAAGTCTGCACTTAAAATGTAAATTTTATAAACAATAAATGTTGCTTTCAAATCTTAAGAAAATTAGCCTCAACCATTAGCCTCAACCTCAACTACTACTCTATTACTACTACTATGAAGGATTCTAAAAATGTTTGAAAATAAGAATCAGTAATAAGTAAGAACACAAGAGATATTGTGCATGCTCAACTGCTCAGTCATGTCCAACTCTTTACAACCCCATGGAGTTTAGCCTGCCAGACTCCTCTGTCCATGGGATTTTCCCAGCAAGAAAAGTAGAGTGGGTTGCCATTTCCTCCTTCAGAGGATCTTTCCAACTGAGGGATCAAACTCACATTTCCTGTGTCTTCTGCATTGGCAGGCAGATTCTTTACCACTGAACTACCCGAGAATCCCTTTGAATAAGATATTAAGTGAACCTAATTGATATAAGTATACAGAATCAATATTAATGCTTTATTATTTTGTATTTGTGAGTAAATTTGTGTAAATTCTATACCATGAAAATATAAAGTATACCTTCTTTTCTAATACCCATGAGTAAGTGTCAAAAACTGACAAAGACAAAGTGAAAAAGTAAAAATTATGCAATGATTAAAAAAACCTTGTGTATTAGAAACTATGGGGTACTTCTGAGCCATACTTACAGGAGATATATCCTTAAATACCTAAATTAAAAAAACAGAATGAAGCAAACTGAATTAAGCATTCAATTTAAGAAGTTTGAAAATGACAACAAAATAAATAAAAAGGAAATGCACAGAAGAGTTAATGAAGATACAAGAATAAATTAATGAGTTAGAAAACAGGAAAGAAACAGAACTAACAAAATAGAAAACTTATTCTTTGAAATAAGCAATGAATTAGATAAACAAAGCTAACTGAGCCAAGAAAAGTGAGAGAAGTTATAAATATGAAAAATGAGAAATGACTTAGCAGCAAATAACCACACACACATGCACATACACACACTCATGGAAGTTAAAAAGCAAGAGACCACTTTGCTCAAAGCTCTGCAAAAATTGGAAAGTTTGATAGAAAGGAAAAATTCCTAGGAAAATGTAATTTACTTTTTACAAGTCTAGAAAAGACTGAAACTCTGAATAGAATGATTTTAATGGAAGACATAATGCTGTCAAAGTGATTTCCTTTGGAAAAACATCTTGTGAAGTCTACCTCATCTTTAAAATATAAATATTTCCAAAGCTGTTTAAACTGCTCCAGTTCACAGAAAAATAAGTATAACATGTATAACAAGTATAGTATACTCTGGCAAATAATGCTGAAAGCAAAAACTTTGGATCAGCTTCATTCACACATACTGAGACTAAATTCTAAGTTAAATATCAACAAACAGAATTCCATAGCACATTAAATTAATGATATATCATAATCAATTTATTTTAAGAATGCAAAATGTGGTTCAATAAGAGTAGAAAATGGTATGACCATCTTCACCTTTGCTGAAAAAACATGGGACAAAATTCATGATCCATTCTTNCAACAAACAGAATTCCATAGCACATTAAATTAATGATATATCATAATCAATTTATTTTAAGAATGAAAAATGTGGTTCAATAAGAGTAGAAAATGGTATGACCATCTTCACCTTTGCTGAAAAAACATGGGACAAAATTCATGATCCATTCTTCACAAAAGACATTCAAAAATGGAAATTTTTGAATAGAAAGTACAGAAATAGATCCAAGTATACAATGTCAATAGTATATTCTAAAGGTGGCATCTCAAATCAGAAGAATAATAAATGGTGAATCCACTCAGGCAGTGGTAGATCATTATAACTATTTGTTAAATTCTACATATATGCTTTATGTACAAGTCTCTGTATGTTATATTCACAAGAAAATAATGTACAAATGGTGAAAATCCTACTTTAGCAAACTAAGATGTCTTAGGGGCTTCCCTGGTGGCTCAGAGAGTAAAGAGTCTGGGGGAGACCTGGGTTTGATCCCTGGGTTGGGAAGTCCCCTGGAGAGGGAAATGGCAACCCACTCCAGGACTCTTGCCCGAAAAATCCCACGGATGGAGGAGCCTCGTAGGCTACAGTCCATGGGGTCATAAAGAGTTGGACACGAATGAGTGACTTCACTTTCACTCACTTCATCTATGAGTATGTTGGTTACTTAATACACAAGGAACTCCTAGAATAAGTAAGAAAAACACAGGAAATCTCATAGAAAAATAAATGGCATACAAATAGGCAATTCACAGAAAGAAAAAAGTATGAATAGCTATCAGGTGTATAAAGAAATGTTTGCCTTTAATCAGGGAAATTAAACCCACAAAGAAATACTGACTTACACTTATCCGCTTGGCCAAACCTTAGAAAGGGGTGAAATACCAAGTGCTGATGGAGAATGTGAGGAAACAAGGCACATGAAGGCAAAGATGTTTTCCAGTTTTGAATCTCCACTGCAAAAGAGTCTTTGCAGGCATAGATGCCAATTTGCAGGCATCAGTGTCCTGTATTTATGCTTGGGTAGTCCACTTCCAGACTGATTCTGGACTTNGTTGATGGAGAATGTGAGGAAACAAGGCGCATGAAGGCAAAGATGTTTTCCAGTTTTGAATCTCCACTGTAAAAGAGTCTTTGCAGGCATAGATGCCAATTTGCAGGCATCAGTGTCCTGTATTTATGCTTGGGTAGTAGTCCACTTCCAGACTGATTCTGGACTTGGCCATGTGACTTGTTTTGACTGATGAAAAATAATAAAAGTGATTCAATTAGAGATTTGCAAAGTGTTTGTTTCCTGGTACTTAACCTCTCTTGCTGTTTTTTGGACCCTGAGGTGACCAAGTAAAGAAGGCCAGGCTAGCCTCCTAGGTAGTGAGAGGCTTGTGGAGCAGAGGTAAGCTAAGGCTCTGGTAGTTTGAGAGAATCAGCCTCCAGCTGAATTGGTGGAGCATGGCAGAGCTCAGCAGAGATCATCTAAGACTAGCAGAAAAGTGCTTGGCTGAGTTCAGCTTAAAGTACTGATTTACATAACTGTGGACTAAACACATGTTCATTCTTAAGGCACTAAGATTTGGGGATAATTTGTTATGTAGCAAGGCTAACTATTTTACCTGCTTATAGAAATATACATGAAAAAAAGGGGTGCTTAATAAGAGTTTGTTGGATAAATGAATGTAAACGCCTTTAAGGGATATATACATATCTAAAAATATATTTAACACATTAGAAAGGGTGACTTTATGGGGCAAGAGAGCATGAGAATGGTAAGGGCGAATTAGAGGGAAGAAAGTGGCAATGATTTTGAAGGCTAGAGTTCACAGCAAGGGGTGAGTCCTAGATTTGGATGGAAGATGATTTACATTTTGTATATATGGAAATTAGAAAATCTATGTGGAGAGAAGCAACTGAACCTAACCGAACTGATGTGGAGAGGAAGCTAATGAAATAGCTTAAGTATCTATTAGAATTTACAGTCTTTTCAGCTCAGTTCAGTGGCTCAGTCNCAAGATGAAATATGTGTCCTTTTCTCCCTGGCTCAAGTGTAGGGTTTACAGAAAAACTCTTTGGCAGATATGTTATTCCTTGCCCTTACCACTCCTCCTTCTTCCTCTGTCTTCTCCCCTGATGAAAATCACAAATGTAATGATTCAGTCTCAGTTTTACTTTCCATAAGTTCCATGCCCCCTGCCAGCTCTCTCCTCAGATATCTCTATGGTTTTACCTGAAGTTGGGAAAACATTCTTAGCCTAACATTTCAAATATTTCCNTGTCTTCTCCCCTGATGAAAATCACAAATGTAATGATTCAGTCTCAGTTTTACTTTCCCTAAGTTCCATGCCCCCTGCTAGCTCTCTCCTCAGATATCTCTATGGTTTTACCTGAAGTTGGGAAAACATTCTTAGCCTAACCTTTCAAATATTTCCACTTTCCCTTTCTACAGGTTTCTCTAAAGTCTTCAAATTGTAGCCAGTATATTTAGGATGCATATTGAAGAGATTTTGAATTTTTCTGAAGAAGTGATGAATGATAAATATTTACACATTTTTTTTGTTATAAAAATGTATTTTACATTAGTATGAATCTAAGGGTATCAGCTGAAGGGATCAACTCAGCCCCTAAAAACCCTCAGTTAGAAGGGGACTTTGTGCCCTGAATGCTTCTTTTTGCCATAATGCAGGGCACATTGTAGGTCCTCAAGTAATGTTGACTTGGTTAAATGCAAAAATCAGAGAAAAATTTCTACACATGTGCTTGTGTTCAGGACTGAAAGAACAAGGTCTAAAATATCTTGGGATACAGTAGGCAGTTGGGATATGGGAAAGGAGCAGAATTTGGTTAGTCTCTGCCAGGAAGGAAAAACATTTTGATTGGATAAACTTATTTCCACAACACATATCCTTAGTTGCATTGGAGGTATAGCTGAGGACTGTGTCAGTCACTCAGTCGTGTCCGACTGTTTGCAACCCCACAGACTGTAACCCGTCAGGTTTCCCTGTCCATGGAATTCTCCAGGCAAGAATACTGGAGTGGATTGCCATTCCCTTCTCCAGAAGAACTTCCCAACCCAAGATTGAACCCTGGTCTCCTGCATTGCAGGCAGACTCTTTAGCATATGAGCTACAGGGGAGGTATAGCCAAGAAGGATTTAAACTAAATACTTCTTCGGTGGGTGTCTCTACCAATGAACAGAAAATATGAAAAAATATCACTGTAAATGAAGTCATACTGTAAAAATCTCCCTGTGATAGACTGCATAGACTACCTATGCTCTGTGATTATTTCCTGGAAGGGAATGAGTCCATTCCTGATTGTTCTCCCCTCTCCTTAGAGGCAGCTGATTCTCTACAGCTGAGACCTCTAATGATCATCTTTGCCCTACCCTGCTAAAACTGCTCTATGTGATAAAACTTTCACTCTACAAGTGTGCTGGTCACAAGAGAAACTAGTGGAGTGTGAATAACAGCCAGAAACAGAGTCGCTGGGGAGCCAGGTGGGTGTGATTTCCTGGTGGCTCAGTCGGTAAAGAATCCACCTGCAATGAGAGGGAACTGGATTCCATTCCTGGGTTGGGAAGATCCCCTGAAGGAGGGCATGGCCACCCACTCCAGTCTTCTTGCCTGGAGAAAACCCATGGACAGAGAAGCCTGGCAGGCTGCAGTCCCTGGAGTCATAAAGAGTTGGCTAGTTGCACACACACACACACACACACACTTTGGGAAAGGAGTCCCCCCATCAAGTTAATTAACACATTCATCACACATGTATTTACCTTTTTTTTTTTTGAGTACATCATTTAAGTTCTACTCTCTCAGCAAATTTCAGTCATACAATACAATGTTATCATCTTTGGTCACTATGAAATACATTGGGTCCTCAGATCATATTCTTTCTATAACTGAAAGTTTGTACCCCTTTGCTAACCTCTCTTATTCCTCTCCTTCCCCGACCCTGGGAACCACTTTTATCCTTCCTATTGCTAGGAGTTTGACCTTTTCCTCAGACTTCACATATAGCTCATACCATGCAGTACTTGTTTTTGTTTATTCTCTCTCTTAAAAACAAATTATTGCCGCCCACCTCCCGCCTGGAGGCGGAGGGAAGAGAGGCGAGGGGCGGAGGGAGGGCGGGTGGAGGGGTCGGGAGGAACGGGGAGCGGGAAAGATCCGCCGGGCCGCCGGCACGGCCGGGCCCGCCGCCGGGTTGAATCCTCCGGGCGGACTGCGCGGACCCCACCCGTTTACCTCTTAACGGTTTCACGCCCTCTTGAACTCTCTCTTCAAAGTTCTTTTCAACTTTCCCTTACGGTACTTGTTGACTATCGGTCTCGTGCCGGTATTTAGCCTTAGATGGAGTTTACCACCCGCTTTGGGCTGCATTCCCAAGCAACCCGACTCCGGGAAGACCCGGGCCCGGCGCGCCGGGGGCCGCTACCGGCCTCACACCGTCCACGGGCTGGGCCTCGATCAGAAGGACTTGGGCCCCCCACGAGCGGCGCCGGGGAGTGGGTCTTCCGTACGCCACATGTCCCGCGCCCCACCGCGGGGCGGGGATTCGGCGCTGGGCTCTTCCCTGTTCACTCGCCGTTACTGAGGGAATCCTGGTTAGTTTCTTTTCCTCCGCTGACTAATATGCTTAAATTCAGCGGGTCGCCACGTCTGATCTGAGGTCGCGTCTCGGAGGGCGCGCGCGCGCGCGCGC
>SJYV01019664.1:1838539-1861934 GCA_006410875.1 Neotragus pygmaeus
GGCGGGTGGAGGGTTCGGAAAAAAAAAAATATTTTAATTGGAGAATAATTTCTTTACAATATTGTGATGGTTTTTGTCATACATCAGTATAAATTGGCCTTAGGCATACATGTGACCACCTCTCTCCCACCTCCTTTCCCACCCCATCCATCCAGACTGTCACATAGCACTGGCTTTTGGTGCCCTGGATCATACATCAAACCCCCACTGGCTATCTATTTTACATATGGTAATGTATATGTTTCAGTGCTATTCTCTCAAATCATCTGGCTTGTTTCATTTAGCATAATGCCCTCGAGGTTCATCCATGTTATAATAAATGGCACAATGTCCTTCTTTTAAAGGTTAAATGATATTCCATTGTCTATATACCATATTTTTTTTGTATCCATTTTCCTTCAGTGAACATTTGGGTTATTTTAATACCTAGGCTATTGCGAACAGTGCTGCAATGAACACAGGAATACAAATAGTTCTTTGAGACAGTGATTTTGTTTCCTTTGGATACATGCCTCAAAGTGGGATTGCTGAGTCATTATGGTAGTTCTATTTTTAATTTCTTGAGGAATTTCCATGCTGTTTTCTGTAGTGGAAAGGCAGAGTCTTTAAATAAAATAAATTAAGCTTTATGAAAATATCAGTTTTTAAAAATTCACAGAAGCAACATTTTAGCAGAAAATAAAATATAAAGGTAACCACTCTGGTGCTGAATAACAGTTTGGAGGTACATTGGTGGCAGGAGGGCTGTCCCAGGAGGAGGTTCTGGAGTTCACAGGACATCACTTGGATGGGAGTGTGGCTGGCTGTCTAAGCTAACAAGAATTTGTACAAACTTGGGATTTGATGAATCCTTCTCTTGTACCAAGGATGTGTTGATCGGAAATATCATCACAATTACCCTGCCAAGGGCAGGAAAAGTCAGAGGAAAATTGTCAAGTCTGGAGAAATTTTTATGACCTGGCAATTCAGTTGTCAGGATAATTCTGTGGTCCTCTCTAAAGACTGAAGTTTTGAACCAAATTTAAACTGTCATTTTCAAAATATCTGTCACTGTTGTTTTATTTTTCTGTTTATAAGAAAGACCCCAAATAAGTTGCTTTCATGCTTCAAGTGCAATCCAGGTGACTTGATTGTACTAGTTACGATGCTTTTTATAACAATAGAAACAAACTTGTGTTAAGTAAACAAGGAAATTTTATTGACATTGGGTAGGGCCCAGAAACGACAGAAAGTCTAAAAAGCCAGTCTTGGGACAGAAACAGGAATGCAGGGATGCTGGGTAACCAGGACCACAATCACAGTCACACCCTGGAGCAGGTTGCTGGGGACTGTTGGCATCAGGGTTTCAGTCTGGGCTCCCTGTGGTGCAGTGTGTTGCTGTCAGCTTTTCCAGAGTTGCTCTTTTCCAAGTCTCTCTTGCTTTGCTTCTTTTATTGTCAGATAAAGAGTTATAAATGAGGCTTTCAGACTGGCTGGATTCACACAGTTTATCACCAGAGTTCAGGGGTAAGGAAGGCACTAAGTTTTAGGAATGTGAAAGGCAATGTTCGGAACTGAAGGATTCCCTCCAACACTGGAAATGGGCTAGGCAGCCAAGAGGGTGGAAATCTACACAGGACCATGGACTAAGGCAATGCTTCCATTGTACACCCAAATCTTTAGGATCCTAGTCCTCATCCTGCTTGTGATGCCTTTTACCAGAACCTTTGATTTGCCTATCCCTGAAGGAGATCAGCCCTGGGATTTCTTTGGAGGGAATGATGCTGAAGCTGAAACTCCAGTACTTTGGCCACCTCATGTGAAGAGTTGACTCATTGGAAAAGACTCTGATGCTGGGAGGGATTGGGGGCAGGAGGAGAAGGAGACGACAGAGAATGAGATGGCTGGATGGCATCACTGACTCGATGGACGTGAGTCTGAGTGAAGTCTGGGCGTTGGTGATGGACAGGGAGGCCTGGCGTGCTGCGATTCATGGGGTCGCAAGGAGTCGGACATGACTGAGTGACTGAGCTGAACTGAACTGAGAAGTCCTCAGGGCCTGCATTTGGGCTCTTCAGATATTTCAGATTGTTCATTGCCCACTTAGCCCATCCTCTGGCTCTGGTTCTTTGTTTCCTTCTTCAAAAGATCATCTCTCACACAGTGAGGCTGAGATGAGGTTATAAAATAAAAGAGATTTAACTCAATAATCAAAACTGATCAAAAGTGATTGTAATTGAGAAAACCAAAGAGAACACCAGATAACGACTGCTGCTGGAGTGAAGTCCTGTCCATGAACTCCTGTCTACAGCTCTGTCACAGCTCCAGACAGCTGTATTATTACCAGCACCTCTGCATGTCCCTGCCCCGGAACTTGTTTCTCTTTATTTCCTAAAACCAAATAATCTGTGAGATGAAAGTTGGTCAACAGAGAATAACAAGCTAGTACATATACAGAGAGCGTCACTTTTTGGTTCTATTCTAACTTTCTTATACATCAACCCACATAATCCTCAGGCTGCTCCGTGATGAGCATTGTTACCCAGTTTTACAGATGAGAAAACAGAGCACAAGGACATTAGTAAATTGTAAAGAAATGACATAGCTAGTAAACAGAAGAACCTAGGGTTTGAACCTGGGCAATATTAATTCCATTATCTGAATGTCTAACTGCTAAACTATGCCTTATAAAGATAGTTTCCTATAAACAATTATTTCCTATAACAATACTGATCAGAATAACCAGCTCAGCCCTTTAGCAGCACCAAGTCTGTCACCTCTATTTCAGAGCAAAATCTTGCTTTAATCTTTGCATAAACAAAAAGTTCATTGAAAGGATTTTGTTAAATCATAGAAGCAGTTTGCACCCAAAGAATTGAGAACTTCCTTTGCAGAAAAGTAGAAAAACCAGTTGCAGACTTAAAAAGAGCAGTTCTATTTCAGCCAGTAATTCTTTCCCCACAAAAAAATATTCTGGGCTCAGCTGGAGTCCTATCACCCTGTTAAAACCGGCAGGCTTTTCCTGAAATGGTAAATGGAAAAACTTAAAAGATGGACAGCAGCCATTAGGCAGCAAGGAGTTGACAGAAATAAGATATGGCCTATTTCACTAAAGTTTTTTATTTATTTGAAGGAAAAAAGTTGCCATCTCTGACATTTACCCTTTGTGTGTAGTACTGATTTCAGGAAGTTTGATGCTAGAGCCCATTCATGTGCTTGCATTGAAGTATTGCCTTGCTTCAGCAATTTAATACATTCAGATACCAATACATGCATACAATTTATCAATTTGAAATCACCATGCTGTGTTTTGAGTGTGACACGCAGTTCCACTGTCAAAGACTGCTAGCAAAAATGGTCTATGAGCTGTATGAAGAAAACCAGGAAATCTGGAAGGGCAAGTCTCTCTTTTAATCTTTTTATCTTTATTCTTTAGTTAACAAACACTGAGTTGCATGTGAGGCTGTTTAAGATTCACCATCCTGTTTAAATTTTGAGAACAGGCTTTTACATTTGTTTTTAAAAGCCTTTCTTTCTTGGATGGGTTCCTTGGATCAAGTNTAATCTTTTTATCTTTATTCTTTAGTTAACAAACACTGAGTTGCATGTGAGGCTGTTTAAGATTCACCATCCTGTTTAAATTTTGAGAACAGGCTTTTACATTTGTTTTTAAAAGCCTTTCTTTCTTGGATGGGTTCCTTGGATCAAGTCTTACTTTAGTGTGAATAGCGGTCCTGGCCTCTTTGAAATCCTTTGATCATTTTAATGTTCAAGAGGCCACATAAATGAAAGGGTTTTAGAGGGGCTGGTGGCTTCTCATTAATCCCACACAGCATTCATCCCCTCTCAGCTGTCAGAGACAATTCATGGAGGGAGACTGGCATTAAGAGGGGAAATGAGCACACTTCTCACACTTGATAAAGATCTATATTAACTGTATAAAAAGTAAGCTAGGCACCATGGTGATGACTCTGACAACAAAGTAGCAATAAAACAGATGATTAAAAATGAAGAGGACTGGCACTCTTTAGTAATTGGGAGCAGAGCTCTTAACCTTTGTGGTCATATACATATTTGTCTCGAGATATTAAGTTGCAAGTCATTATTTGTGGATGTTTTGGATGTCTTCAGTTTTGCTTTATGGGGAAGCACAGAGTCTAATTCTGTATTTGGAGCTGGGTTCAATATATCCTCAAAGTTCAGAAACTGTTTGCAAATACTGCAGTCATTTAGAGGACTGTGAAGCTGGTGGAGGTGGGCAGGGCATGCGGCTACTCCTCTAGTTCCATGTAGCCAGGTGGGAGAAGTAAAAACGGCAACTCTCAAACAACTCATGGGTCCTGGTCTAGTATATCCTCAGGGCTCCCGTGTCTCCTGCTTATTGTCTCACTTTGTTAGAGGCAACTCCTTTACTCCCTTCTCAGCACTCTTAATTATTAATTATTTGTTCATCTTGTTTTTATTCATGCCGCAAATAGTTAGTGGATATATTTTTAAAATTAGTTGACCATTCCTTGATGAAGAAAACAGACATACTTCTTGTGTCCATGGAGCTTGCATTTTCCCCAGTGGATGAGTCAGGACCAAAGAGGATTATTCAACCACCTGTGCCTTGGAATTGGGTAATATTGAACAGTGTTTAGGAAAAGGAGTAGGGCAAGGCTGTATATTGTCACCCTGCTTATTTAACTTCTATGCAGAGTATATCATGAGAAATGCTGGGCTGGAAGAGGCACAAGCTGGAATCAAGATTGCTGGGAGAAATATCAATAACCTCAGATATGCAGATGACACCACCCTTATGGCAGAAAGTGAAGAGGAACTAAAAAGCCGCTTGATGAAAGTGAAAGAGGAGAGTGAAAAAGTTGGCTTAAATCTCAACATTCAGAAAACAAAGACCATGGCATCTGGTCCCATCACTTCATGGGAAATAGATGGGGAAACAGTGTCAGACTTTATTTTCTTGGTCTTCCAAATCACTGCAGATGGTGATTGCAGCCATGAAATTAAAAGACGCTTACTCTTTGGAAGAAAAGTTATGACCAACCTAGATAGCATTGAAAAGCAGAGACATTACTTTGCCAACAAAGGCTTGTCTAGTCTAAGCTATGGTTTTTCCAGTGGTCATGTATGGATGTGAGAGTTGGACTGTGAAGAAAGCTGAATGCCTAAGAATTGATGCTTTTAAACTGTGGTGTTGGAGAAGACTCTTGAGAGTCCCTTGGACTGCAAGGAGATCCAACCAGTCCATTCTGAAGGAGATCAGCCCTGGTTTCTTTGGAGGGAATAATGCTAAAGCTGAAACTCCAGCACTTTGGCCACCTCATGAGAAGAGTTGACTCATTGGAAAAGACTCTGATGCTGGGAGGGATTGGGGGCAGGAGGAGAAGGGGATGACAGAGGATGAGATGGCTGAATGGCATCACTGACTCGATGGACGTGAGTCTGAGTGAACTCCGGGAGTTGGTGATGGACAGCGAGGCCTGGCATGCTGCGATTCATGGGGTCGCAGAGTCGGACATGACTGAGCAACTGAACTGAACTGAACTGTACAGTGTTTGAGCCTGGATAGTTGTCTTATATTTAGATATGTTCCTAGAGATAAATGGGCTACCCTGTGGTTCAGTGGTAAAGAATTCACCTGCCAATGCAGGAGACACAGGTTCAATCCCTGGGTCAGGAAGATTCCCTGGAAAAAGAAATGGCAACCCACTCCAGTATTCTTGCTTAGGAGATCCCATTAACGGAGGAGCCTGGTGGGCTACAGTCCATGGGGTTGCAAAGAGTCGGACATGATTTAGCAACTGAGCACACACAGAGATAATTTAGAATGTAATATAATTACTTACAGATCTTTAATTTTTAGGTAGTTAGTAGACCGCAAATGTCAGGTTTCAGGTGGTAAAAAAAAACACTTTTTGGCTTGTTTGCCTCACATTCAAGTTCATCAAATACAAATGCTTTCTTCACTAAAAATAAGGCAGAGATTTTATGTTATAATTATTTTTCTTTTGTGGTTATGTTTCTTCATGTATACACTTTCAGTTCAGTTCAGTTGCTCAGTCATGTCTGACTTTTTGTGATCCCATGGACTGCAACACACCAGGCTTCCCTGTCCATCAAAAACTCCAAGAGCTTGCTCAAACTCATGTCCATTGAGTCGGTGATGCCATCCAAACAATTCATCCTCTGTCATCCCCTTATCCTCTGGCCTTCAATCTTTCCCAGCATTAGGGTCTTTCCCATGAGTCAGTTCTCCTCATCAGGTGGTCAAAGTATTGGAGCTTCAGCTTCAGCATCAGCCCTTTCAATGAGTATTCAGTACTCATTTCCTTTAGGAGTTATTGGCTTGATTTCCTTGCTGTCCAAGGGAATCTCCAAAGTCTTCTCCATATACACTTTAGACATTTCTTTATTGTAATACATTGGTAGTAAAATTTCTCAATTTGTATATGTTTGATTTAGCCCCTGTTATATTAATAGAATACAATTTATTATGTTATTTGAAAATGAAGCAAGAGAGATGGGAGGGAGGTTCAGGAGGGAGAGGATAATTCATGTTGATGTGTGGCAGAAACCAACACAATATTGGAAAGCAATATCTTCCAATATCCTCCAATAAAAAAAGAAAATGAAGCAGAGGATAAGTACAAGATAATTTCCCATCTCTATATCAGTTCAGTCCAGTCACTCAGTCATGTCTGACTATTTGCAACCATATGGACTGCAGCATGCCAGGCCTTCCTATCACCAACTCCCAGAGCTTGCTCAAACTCATATCTATTGAGTCAGTGATGCCATCCAACCATCTCTTCCTCTATTGTCCCCTTCTTCTCCCATCTTCAATCTTTCCCAGCATCAGGGTCTTTTCAAATGAGTCAGTTCGTCCCATCAGGTGGCAAAAGTTTTGGAGTTTCAGCTTCAACATCAGTCCTTCCAATGAATATTCAGGACCAATTTCCTTTAGGATGGACTGGTTTGATTTTCTTGCAGTCCAAGGGACTCTCAAGAGTCTTCTCCAACACCATAGTTCTTTGAACATCAATTTGAGCATCAATTCCTCTGCACTCAGGCTTTTTAATAGTCCAACTCTCACATCCATACAGGACTACTGGAAAAACAATAGCCTTGACTAGACAAAAGGTTGTTGACAAAGAAATGTCTCTGCTTCTGAACATGCCGTCTATGTTGGTCACAACTTTTCTTCCAAGAAGTAAGTGCCTTTTAATTTCATGGCTGCAGTGGTTTTGGAGTCCCCCTAAATAAAGTCTGTCACTGTTTCCACTGTTTCCCCATCTATTTGCCAGGAAGTGATGGGACCAGATGCCACGATCTTAGTTTTCTAAATGGTGAGTTTCAAGTCAACTTTTTCAGTCTCCTCTTCCACTTTCATTGAGACACTCTTTAGTTCTTCTTCATTTTCTGCCATAAGGGTGGTTAGACTGATTGGATACTGCAGTCTTCAAGCAGTTGNCGATCTTAGTTTTCTAAATGGTGAGTTTCAAGTCAACTTTTTCAGTCTCCTCTTCCACTTTCATTGAGACACTCTTTAGTTCTTCTTCATTTTCTGCCATAAGGGTGGTTAGACTGATTGGATACTGCAGTCTTCAAGCAGTTGAGGAGGAAGTGAGGGTGAACAGAAACTGGAGAAGACCCAGAAGTTAAGACCTCTTTACTCACTAGAATTCTGCCAGTTTGAGTGAGGCAGTTTATAGCATTATTAAGAAATCTCAGACACGTACAATATTACATTAAGAAACAGTACCAGCTCTGGCCCATCTGATGGCCAAAACTCAAGTGGGATGAAAGAAATACTGCTTGTTTCCATCCCAGAATTTTGATGTTGCCCCTACAATGTGTGAAAGAATCACCTGAAATATAGCCCAGCAGAGAGAAGGGCAGAGGGAAACTGATGAGTTTTCCAAAGGCCTAAGGAGGAGGTGTTCTGTTATCTGACTCAGATGTTCCCAGAGGAAGTTACTCTTCTCCTATGTAACTCTATGCTCATCCTTTTGATCCCTTAGGACATTCCACTCACTAGACTGAATTCTAGTGCCTTGTCCTAGAATGAGATTGATCCAGAGAAGGATCCTTATTCTTGGGGAAAAGGAGAGTAAGAAGGAGAGAGTAGGTCTTGAACTTTCCTTGGAGGCCAGTTAACTAAGTTATCTAACGTTCGGTGAGAATAACTACTGAATTTTAACACTTTCTTAAACGCTGTGTGGTCAGCTGTAGAACTACTTGATTTGCTACTGACAAAGAGAAAATGCAACCTTTCTGATGCCCTTTGACTAGGACCAATATTTCCAGCTTGGTCATTATCTGAAACTATTTCCATTTGGCTTTTTAAAAATTTATATTAACATTCTTGAAGAAAACTTCCACCAACTATAATCAAGTACCTTATTCAATCTCCCAAGAGTATGGGCATGACAATAGCAGAAGTCCACTGGCTTCACCAACTAAAAATCCAAATAAAAGTTAAACACTCTCCCTCCCTCCTCTGCACTGGCCCTAGCCACTATCTTTCAGTTCAGTTCAGGTGCTCAGTCATTTCAGACTCTTTGCAACCCCATGGACTGCAGCACACCAAACTTCCCTGTCCATCACCAACTCCCAGAGTTTGCTCAAACTCATGGCCATTGAGTCGGTGATGCCATCCTACCATCTCTTCCTCTGTTGTTCCCTTCTCCTCCTGCCTTCAATCTTTCCCAGCATCAGGGTCTTTTTCAGAGAATCAGTTCTTTGCATAAGGTGGCCAAAGTATTGGAGTTTCAGCTTCAGCATCATTCTTTCCAACGAATAGTCAGGACTGATTTCTTTAGGACTGACTGGCTTGATCTCTTTGCTGTCCAAGGGACACTCAAGAGTCTTCTTCAACGCCACAGTTCAGTGCTCAGCTTTCTTTATAGTCCAACTCTCACATCCATGCATGACTATTGGAAAGACCATAGCTTTGACTATACAAACTTTGTTGGTAATATCTCTGCTTTTTAATGTGCTACCTAGGTTTGTCACAGCTTTCCTCCCAAGGAGTAAATGTCTTTGAATTTCATGGCTGCAGTTACCATGTGCAGGGATTTGGAGCCCCCCAAAATAAAGTCTGCCACTGTTTCCATTGTTTCCCTATCTATTTTTCATGAAGTGATGGGACTGGATGTCTTGATCTTAGTTGTTCTGAATGTTGAGTTTTAAGCCAGCATTTTCACTCTCCTCTTTCACTTTCATCAAGTGTCTCTTTAGTTCCTCTTCACTTTCTACATAAGGGTGTTGTCATCTGCATATCTGAGGTTACTGATATTTCTCCCAGCAATCTTGATTCCAGCTTGTGCTTCTTTCAGCCCAGTGTTTCTCATGAGGTACTCTGCATATAAGTTAAATAAGCAGGGTGACAATATACAGCCTTGACGTACTCCTTTCCCTATTTGGNGAAGAAAGCTGAGTACTGAAGAATTGATGCTTTTGAACTGTGGTGTTGGAGAAGGCTCTTGAGAGTCCCTTGGACTGCAAGGAGATCCAACCAGTCCATTCTGAAGGAGATCAGCCCTGGGTGTTCTTTGGAGAGAATAATGCTAAAACTGAAACTCCAGTACTTTGGCCACCTCATGAGAAGAGTTGACTCATTGGAAAAGACTCTGATGTTGGGAGGGATTGAAGGCAGGAGGAGAAGGGGACAACAGAGGATGAGATGGCTGGATGGCATCACTGGCTCGATGGACATGAATCTGAGTGAACTCTGGGAGATGGTGATGGACAGGGAGGCCTGGCATGCTGCAATTCATGGGGTTGCAAAGAGTTGGACACAACTGAGCGACTGAACTGAACTGATAAACAGCAAATTACCCAACTCATAATGCAAATAATATTGACATCTAATATTTATTGATTGTTTAACTATAGTTTAGGGAATATACTGTTTACATGCATTAACTCACTGAAATGTCACAACAGTCTTATGTGCTGGGTTGCACTGTGCTCAGTTGCTCAGTCATGTCTGACTCTTCTCTACTCCATTGGCTGTAGCCTGTCAGTCTCCTCTGTCCATCGAGTTTTCCTGGCAAGAATACTGGAATGAGTTGCCATTTCCTACTCCAGGAGGTCTTCCCAATCCAGGGATTGAACCTGTGTCTCTTATGTCTCCTGCATTGGCATGTAGATTTTTTTTACCGCTGTGCCACCTAGGAAGCTCCCAATAACTTTATGAGGTAAATATTATCATTACTGACATAATTTGGATGAAGAAATAGGTACTAAGAAGTTAAATAATTTACTCAGGGTCACACAGCTAGAAAATGGCAGAGCTAGAATTCAAGGGGCTAAATAGAAATTATGCTTTCACGTGAGAAATCTGGAAACTGGTGAGCCTGCAGTTGGTTCATTCAGGGACCTGCCATGTCGGGACACTGGGGTGGTGCCTCTGACTTCTTGGCTTCTTCATGCTCACAGCATGGCTGCCAGAATATTAAGAATCACATCCCACCCAACTGTGTCCCAACCAGATGTCACAGGAAAGTTGGAAGAAGGTCCCAATAAAGAAGGAAAAGACTTACAATGGGGAGATGGTACCTGTGAAAGAAATACTTCCATTTTATGCCTTTGAAAAATCAGGTCAGTGGTAACTTTAGTTAGCAGCCTGTCCCTCCACAGTTATTTATAGCAAACATCAGGGTGCAGTACAAAGGCAGAAGGGAGTCAAAGCAGGAAATAAGAGGCTCTCTAGGTACCACTGTTATAGTACTATTACAGCACTTAAACACTATCATCATTATATGTCGGGTCTATCCTGCCAGATGGTGCATTTCTTGTGGAAAGAGACTGAAACTTGGTCACATTTGTAGCCCCTGACACACACTGGGCTCTGTCCTGTTCCTTAGAAGGGGCTCCACCGGAGACAGTGGGTTTCATTGGCCCGCTCACCAAGTCCTGGAGTCTTCCTACTCTGCTTTCTGTACAGGGTGGACTGATGGGTGGTAACTCATTGTGGATAATAAAAGCCACAACCCAACTTTGTCTTTAAGACTTCATTCTCTTTAGTATTAGCTTTAATAGGGTAAAATTAATCTGAGCACATTATGAATTGTCTCAACACTGTGTTGCATTAAAAAAATATTAGCTTAATATTAAAAAAAATCCCAAGAAAATTCATTTAGCCCTCCCTTATGTCTCTCAACAATGGTCCTAATGGAAATTCCTTTACATAGAGTAAACTACCTAAAGTCCTCTTTCCCACGTGCCCTAGCACCCTGTATATCATAGAACGGCAGTTGCCCCCAGTCTCTTCCCATCTCGGGCTCAAAGTCCTGGCTGCTCTCTTCCTTTCTCCCTTGGGCTCTATTCCCACCCTTCTGTGCTTCCCCCGTGGCTCAGATGATAAAGAATTTGCCTGCAGTGTGAGAGACTCAAGTTCAATACCTGGCTTGGGAAGATCTTCTGGAGAAGGGAATGGCAACCCACACCGGTATTCTTGCCTGGAGGATTCCATGAACAGAGGAGCCTGGTGAGCTACAGTCAATGGGGTCGCTAAGAGTTGGACACAACTGAGCAGCTAACACTTTCTGTCCTTTGCCCTTTTTCATATGAGTCTAGTTTCTCTAGAACTTTTTTCAGTTTTCTTGAGGAACACAACCAAAAACACAAATAACCATTTTTATTTTTAATCTGGGAATGAAATTCCTATGTATCAACATTTTTGATCTTCATTACAATAAAGGACACAAAACTGCAGAACATCACATGAAAATGAATGCAATGTTGCAAATCAACTGCTTTGCTGTACAGGCTTCTCAAAAACTTCATTTCTGGGTCAAATTTTACAACCTCTTTTTGTTTCAATATTCTCATCCGGTCTATAGGCATAATGATTGTAAGTACTATAAATAAGGTTAATGTGAGGGTTAAAATAATTCATAAATGTAAAGTACTGCATGTAAAGAGCAGTCCCAAATAAAAAGGCAAACAGCCAGAATATGTTATAAATGCAACCAGAGACAGAACTAGAAGTAGACTCTTTGTGGAATTGTAGACTTCCAGCCTGGTAACTTCAAGAAAGGTTTTATGTGAATCTAGGGTTCATTGTTCCTTCCATATTTGCAGCCTCCATTTAAGATGATTTCTATTCTCAGTGGTGTTCTGCAACAGACTTGCTCTGGCTTGAGAGTGTGACTTCATCATAAGACAAAAGATAAATTGGGAAAATATACATATTGCACTGTTCTGTTGAAGTAAAGATCAGTGCATTTAAAAATGTAAGCTTTTGGTTACTGTGTTCGCATCATAGTATATGGGCATAGTTTATAGTTTGGTTTTGAGAGTTTTTCTGGCATTAATTTTTTAGATCATGTGTAAAAAAGTTACTATTTGAAGTTTTAATTATATTTTTATGCTTTCAAAGTAAATGTTTAATTAAAATGGTCATCATTTTTTACTTGATTTCATTTCAATACAAAATTAAATCAAAAGACTACCGCTACTGTGACATCTCTCCCCAACTCCCAAGTCAGTGGTAGCTTGAAATGGTGGTAGTGCTTACACTATGGAAATCAGTGTCAGCTACAATAAGGACTTTTTCCTCCATAGAGCCAGATATTTAACATTGACTAGTACACTACTGCCTATAATTCACTTTTTGGTTTGGTTGAACCAGGGGTAGGCAAACTTTCTATAAAGGGTCAGATAGTAAACATTTTAGGTTTTGCGAGTCATACTGTCTCTCTCACAACTACTTGACTCTGACCATGTATGGTGAAAGCTGCTATAGACAGTAGGCAAGCAATAGGTGTGTTCCAATAAAACTTCAAACAGTAACTTTTTTTATTTATGGAAATAGACAGTGGGCTCGGTTTGGCCAGTGGGACATAGCTTGCCAAATTCTGATCTGGTCAATTTTCACAGTTTCTTCTTCAGTTGCTAGGAGTTAGAGAACAACAGTGAGCAGTGGGGTAAGGGAGTAGGAGTTTACAAAGCCAGAAGCATGGACTATAGAAATTATTAACCAATGTAACTTATACAACACCTGACCTGTCTAATTAGCTCTCCTATTGACTGGTGCCCAGGGATGCTGAACACTAGAAATCAGTGGTCTTCACTCAAGCAAATTTTTTTTTATCTCCAAATCAGTTTTATTTCTAAACTTGTTTGTATCCACTATGCTTATTGAATAAACTAATTATTTAATTCAATATTGCTAAAATGGATACTTAAGAGAGTGAAGCAAAGAGTCTTATTGTTGAATAACTTAATACAGATGAAAGACAAAGATGAGTCAGTCACTATAAAAGAACATCTGTTGAAAACCTCTGATTGTGTGGATCACAACAAACTGTGGAAAATTCTTAAAGAAATGGGAATACCAGGCCATCTTACCTGTCTCCTGAGAAACTTGTATGTAGGTCAAGAAGCAATAGTTAGAACTGGACATGGAACAATGAACTAATTCAAAATTGGGAAAGGAGTATGACAAGCCTGTACACTGTTACCCTGCTCATTTAACTTCTATGCTGAGTACATCATGTGAAGTGCTAGGCTGGATGAATCACAAGCTGGAATCAAGATTGCTGGGAGAAGTTTCAACAACCTCAGTTATGCAGATGATACTGCTTTAATGGCAGAAAATGAAGAGGAACTAAAGAACTTCTTGATTAGGGTGAAAGAGGAGAGTGAAAAAGCTGGTTTAAAACTCAACACTCAAAAAAATAAGATCATAGGATCTGGTTCCATCACTTCATGACAAGTAGAAGAGAAAAAAGTGGAAGCAGTGACGGATTTTATTTTCTTGGGCTCCAAAACCACTGCAGACTATGATTGTAGCCATGACATTAAAAGACACTTGCTCCCTGGAAGGAAAGCTATGACAAATCTATATGGGTGTATTAAAAAGCAGACATTACTTTGCTGACAAAAGTCCATATAGTCAAAGCTATGGTTTTTCCACTGGTCATGTATGGGTGTGAGAGTTGAACCGTAAAGAAGGCTGATCTCTGAATACTTGATGCCTTCAAATTGGTGCTGGAGAAGACTCTTGAGAGTCCCTTGGACATCAAGGAGATTGAACCAGTCAGTCCTAAAAGAAATCAACCTTAAATATTCATTGGAAGGACTGATGCTGAAGCTGAAGCTCAATACTTTGGCCACCTGATGCAAAGAGCCAAAAGACCATGATGCTTGGAAAGATTAAAGGCAAAAGAGGAAAGCAGCAGAGTGAGATGATTAGATAGCACTACTCACTTAATGTACATGAATTTGAGCCCACTTAGGGAGGTAGTGACAGAGAAGGCAATGGCACCCCACTCCAGTACTCTTGCCTGGAAAATCCCATGGATGGAGGAGCCTGGTAGGCTGCAGTCCATGGGGTTGCTAAGAGTCAGACACAACTGAGCAACTTCACTTTCACTTTCATGCGTTGGAGAAGGAAATGGCAACCCACTCCAGTGTTCTTGCCTGGAGAATCCCAGGGACGGGGGAGCCAGGTGGGCTGCCGTCTATGGGGTCGCACAGAGTCGGACATGACTGAAGTGACTTAGCAGCAGCAGCAGGGAGGTAGTGAAGGATTAGAAAGCCTGGTGTGCTGCAGTCCAAGTTACAAAGAATCAGACAGGACTTAGCATTTGAACAACAACAACAAGAAGACAATTGTAAAAGATTTTGTTTGTATTTGGGAGCTTTGCAAGCATCTTGATGTTCTTGTCACATTTTCAAAAAAACAAATGTATCTGTGTTAAACACGCCTTTGAGATGTGGTTGTTTAATGATTCAGAATTAAAATCAGCAGGACAACCAAATATTACTCCCATTTTATCAGATAAGAGAAATTTTACCATCTTCAACTGAGCACAGGCAGCCCAAAGACAAGGAACCTCTTTTTTTATCTACATATATATATGGATATGGAATACATATGGATTTATATGGAATACATATGGATACATATGGAATACATATAGATCTCTTTCTTTATCTTACACCATGAATTCTTCTTCTTTTTCTTGTGAAAGGAATTAATTTTTTTTTCCTGGTCACTGGAGTGACCACTTATATAGATCAAAGAACAGTGTACTTATGCCATGTAGCAGAGAAAAGTTAACTTTCTTCAACCATTACAAGTTCCAAAGAAATGTTTGTTGAATGAATGAATGCTATAGAAACTCAGGGAAATTTGTTCATAGTGAAGTCTCATTCTGTATTGAATGACAATTATTTCAAGCAGAACACATTCTATAGGTATTGAAGAAGTAAATGTGGAGGATGAGGATGGTTGAATTGGCCAACTTTATTAGCAGATGCTTGAGAGGAGGGCTGCAGGATGGGATTAAGGGAAATTCAGGTTCAGGTGTGATTAATTTTTCCGCTTTAAAGGTGACAGAGCAAACACTTGCTAGGCAAGTGAATATTACACAACTTTGAAAAGTTCTGAGTTTAAAAGAAGTTCTATATAAAAGTTCTGTATAAAGAGATTTATGTATACAGAGAGGAAAGTTCAAAGTGCAGAACTTTCCATACACAGTGATGATTCCCAAGCCACACTGATGTTCTAGGTGATTCCAGAGTTCCAGAACCAGTTTATTAGATGTCACAGAGTTGCCAAAAAATTCTTATTAGATAACACTTGAAAATTTCAGAAAAATTGAACACTGACTATTGAAGAATTCAGAAAATATAGAGAATTAAATAATAATCACCTATGGTCTCATTACCTGGAATGACTACTGTGGAAATGTTAGTATTTGTCCTTCCAATATTTTATTCTATATTCAGTCCAGTTACTAGTAATTATATAGTGATTTCCTAACTAGTGGGAGAAAAATGTCATTTATGATAGTTATGCCCTGATATGTGGTGGGATCCTTGGTTTCTGACCCCTGACTCTCACACTTGCTCTTTGCCATATCCTGACACCCAGAAGCTCTCTGTTCATGATCCCTACCATCTTGCCAGTTGTCGGTTCCTTGCCTCACTTTTCCTGTCTAGCTTCTGAGATGTCTTTTGTCATTTACCTATTTTAAATCACTACACTGATTTATTCTTCTTACCACACAAGCTAATAAATTTGGTTTTCCTATACCAATGGCAAAGACCTTTGGGGCTGAGCTTGTCCCCACTGTTTTGCATGTTCCCCTCTAGTTCCAAGCAGCTGGCAACAGTTTAAAGTCTCCGCAACCTGTTCAACAAAGAAGCTAGGAGGTCAGGGGAGGTAGGTGTGGGATTCACTTCTAACCCTGGGGGAAGGGGGGTGGTCTGTGGTCACAGTAGGAAAAATTGTGATGTTGAATTCATAACAGGCTGTGAACTTACTCTGACACAGCTTTGAATGTTGTATTAAGTTCATTTTTTCTGCCTTATGGTACTCATTGCATGTTGTTCTCCATAATGAGATATTTAAGGGAAACATTCCCAGGAATTAGAGATGACCTCAATTAACTTAGTTATTTGGTTAGAAGTCACAGAAAAGTGACTTTGGATATTTAAGCAAAAATAGAATTCCTTAGAAGGAGATGAAACTCTCACAAGACTGACAGGAAGAATGAAGTACCAGAGCTGGGAGGTGCAGTCCCAGGCATTTCCGCTGGGTCTCTTTAGTGGGACCTGTTCAGTAATCTTCCTGCCTGAGGCCTCCATTGGTTTCTGTGATGCTCAAGGCCCTTTGGTGATTCAGAGTGCTTTGTGAGAGAGATTGACCGACCTGAGGTTTGCTCCTGGACAGCCCCTGACTGTACAGAGAGGAAAGACTCAGATGGAATGAATATCAGAAACTCTTGGCTTCAACAATGGGAAAGACATCATACTGTCAGGAAGGAGGAAATGAAGCCTCAGCATCCAAAGCATGCTTCAGTGATTTTCTTAATTGAGCAGTGGATAAAATAAAAAACATTAGCTGGGATTTGGCCCCATGCATGACATGGAAACAGCTGCCAACTCTGTGTCATAAAAGCAGATAAAAGCGAAGGTTCTGCAGGCAGAAAAACTTAGTGAAAACCTAACTCTATCACCTATGAATTGTGTGACCCAATACAAATTACTCAGCACTCAGCTCATCTAAGCCTCACTTTCCTACTTGGTAAGAATGGACATTGACTTGTGGTCAAGGTTAAATGAAATAATATATGCGAAATACTTACCCAAGCCTGATGCACTGCCCACAAGTGCCAGCATTATTACTGGAACTTTGTTGGACTGCCAGCTCTGAAATCTGTCATCTCTCATCGTCTGTTCCTCAAAGTGAGTAAAGGATGAACAACAAGCTTTCTGAACTGTTGCCTAACTGATATTATACATGTGGACACATAAGTTTATAGAAAAGCTTAATTAATGATCTCTTTATGAATAAGCACACAATTCTAATACACAACTCCCATGTCATTTTAAGAAACATGTATTAGCACACAGCAGTCCATGAATGAGTGCCTTAAGGCCTTTCTTAGAAATTCACAGTCTGTTGTTGTGGAATAGCTTTTTGAAGGTTGGGAAATTGTAAACGACACATGTCCAATGGTGGAAATGAAGATCGTGCTTAGGGGCACACCACAGTACATGTGAAAGGAAATTATCATCAACATAATTGCAATCAGCTTCCTGGCCAAGTATATTAGACCCTGTTATAGCTTGCATAGTATCACTCATGTTAGGACTGCTGCTAAGTCACTTCAGTCGTGTCCGACTCTGTGTGACCCCATAGACAGCAGCCCACCAGGCTCCCCTGTCCCTGGGATTCTCCAGGCAAGAACACTGGAGTGGGTTGCCATTTCCTTCTCCAATGCATGAAAGTGAAAAGCAAAAGTGAAGTCGCTCAGTCGTGTCCGACTCTTCATGACCCCATGGACTGCAGCCTACCAGGCTCCCCCATCCATGGGATTTTCCAGGCAAGAGCATTGGAGTGGGGTGCCATTGTTAAGACATATCACTATTTAAATCATATCCATTGACAAGGCAACAGCAACAGTGAAACCTTGTTGAAAGNCATGACCCCATGGACTGCAGCCTGCCAGGCTCCCCCATCCATGGGATTTTCCAGGCAAGAGCATTGGAGTGGGGTGCCATTGTTAAGACATATCACTATTTAAATCATATCCATTGACAAGGCAACAGCAACAGTGAAACCTTGTTGAAAGGTGAAAGTGAAAGTCACTCAGTTGTGTCCGACTCTTTGTGACCCAAGGGACCTTACAGTTTGTGGAATTCTCCAGGCCAGAATACTGGAGTGGGTAGCCTTTCCCTTCTCCAGAGGATCTTCCTAACCCAGGGATCGTACCCAGGTCTCCTGCATTATGGGTGGATTCTTAACCAGCTGAGCCACAAGGGAAGCCCAAGAATATTGGGCTGGGTAGCCTATCTCTTCTCCAGTGGATCTTCCTGACCCAGGAATTAAACCAGGGTCTCCCGCATTGCAGGCAGATTCTTTACCAACTGAGATATTAAGGAAGAGAGCATTGCAATACTTTTCCTAACTCATGGGGTCGCCGGACATGACTGAGTGACTTCACTTTCACTTTTCACTTTCATGCATTGGAGAAGGAAATGGCAACCCACTCCAGTGTTCTTGCTTGGAGAATCCCAGGGACGGGGAGCCTGGCGGGCTGCCGTCTATGGGGTCGCATAGAGTCGGACACGACTGAAGCGACTTAGCAGCAGCAGCAGCAACAATCTCCATTTTTAAGCACTTTCAAGCACAGACATGAGATTTTCTTCATTTCTATTTATCACAAATGCTCAATTGTTCTCAACTGCTGTAGAATTAGTTCCATTCTTCCATTCATTCTTTCAATTAACATTTATTAAGCTCCTATTCTGTTTCTGTGAGTTCCTCTTTTTCTCATTTGTCTTATTTTTACTTTAGATTTTGTTTCTTGGTTTCTGTTTATATTTTGAGTAAGTTTAATGGGTTTTTCTATCATCTCACTCAAATCCAGGAGCTGAATATAAAAACCTTCAAATTTCCAACTCAATTCTTTGCTGGCAAATTTTAAACATTGAAGATAAGGTGGTCAGTCAAGGGTCATACAGCCCTCTCGACTACTTCTTTTGTAAATCACACAGGTAATAGAGCATTTTATTTTAAAATGTGGGGTCATAGGTTTCTTTTGTCTTGAGACCTCAAATCAAAGTGAAATAAAAAGAAAAATCTAACATCCTTTAANCAAGGGTCATACAGCCCTCTCGACTACTTCTTTTGTAAATCACACAGGTAATAGAGCACTTTATTTTAAAATGTGGGGTCATAGGTTTCTTTTGTCTTGAGACCTCAAATCAAAGTGAAATAAAAAGAAAAATCTAACATCCTTTAACTCAGGTGCATGGAGTCAAAGACTAAGAAAAGACAGTTAACAGTTGCAATAATTGAATGTAATCCTTAGTATATTTCTCATGAAGACAGTCAGTTGTTAGCAGTGGTCCAGAATGGGTCCATTTTGAAGAGAACCCATCTACTCCTCATAGACCGTTATAGCTTGAGGCCCTGGGTTTGAGATTAATCAAGCAGGAAACCAGTGCACTTCAGATGGAATGTCTCTTCTCTTGCTCTCTTTTCCTCTCGCTGAAAGAATGAGGGGTGTTTTAATTGTGAAAAGTTTAGTATTTTCCATTTTAAAAATGAGACAAATTGCATTCTGTCCAAATAGATTGGATCAGGTTTAATAGATTAATAAGAGCAAGAATGGAGTTGATCTCAGAGAGGGTTTCAAATATTCTGAAAACAAAATATACTTACTGGGTGTTTATGCAGTCTTTTAGAGTCAGCTGTTCTATATGGGGGTTGCTATTAAGATATTCAGGCGGGAAGATAAATTTTTCCATTTCAATTAGGCTCTGAGACTGTGATCTCAGTTATTTTGTGACTCCGATAACTGTTGATCTCCCCTTACTAGCAGAACTTGCAATCAGACTCTTGTTTCACCATGTGGTTTTATCAGTAAGAAATAAGGTTTACATTTTACCATATCATGAAAAGTTTTGAGTTATCATGTTGGACTTATGCTACATGAAATCACACATGATTCTAGAGATAATGGGTTTTGACCCCCCCTGATTTTTTGTTAAAATGGTTCCTAGCGCAGTGGGATTCATCCTTGCTTTTGGCAGAAATGATGTCAGGTACTCTGTTGCTCAGGTGAGCATAGAAGATGAGATTTAAAAAATATCAGCTAGCCACAAGTCATCAGTATAGTTAAAGCATATAAATGGTAATACTTCAGTGATTTTTTTCTTTTTTAAAAATATTTTCCTCCTGCAGAATGAAAGACAGAGCTTAGAAAACAATTTTGTATCATTATTTTAATTGTAAAACTACATAGTCAATGTAATCAATAATCAGGTGCAACCATGTCACAACAGAAATTATTTTCATTCTAAATCATGACTTTTTATTAAACCATCCCCATTAAGTTTATATGCTTACACAGCACCATAAATTCAGCTCATTTTATAGCAAAGCACATGAAATCCATCCTCTCTTTGCCTCTTATCCATGAAGCCAATTATATTTATGAGTTTGCCTTGTAGTTTCATAATATGTAGCTTCACTCTTTTCTAGAGTCTTACCTTAAGATGTTACCTTCCTCCTTTACCTTTGTTTCTTCTGCACAATTTGCTATACTCTGCTTTTGTGTGAGTCTTGTTCTAATTTCTCTTTCCCACAGAAGTGATGTGATGGTCAAGGTATATGTGGCCTTTTCTGTGTGTGTCCTTCGCTGGCCTCATGGTCCAAGTCTTTAATCCGACTGAACTCATCTGTGTGTCATTGACAACCAGCCCTGTAACATCCCACCAGGAGCCACCAGAAGCTGGCACAGGTGAGAAAGCACACTCCCCTAGAGCTTTCTGAGGGAATGGCTCTGTTGACACCTTCATTTCAGACTTTCGGTGTCTAGAACTGTAGATTTCTACAGATTAAGCCATCAGGTTTGCAGTAATTTGTTGTGCAACTCTAGGAAACCAATATATAAACTACGACTTATTTACAGCCTATTGGGAGAAGATGGATGTACCCATAACTAACAATGTAATAAAGGCATAAGAGCTATATTCATTCATTTGACAATTATTTATTGAACATCCACAATGTGCCAAGCATTGGGAATACAGAAATGAATGATGGAAACAAACAACCTCACCCTCAGGGAGGGCACATTTTAGTGTGGGGGAGACAGATAAAAAAAAACAAACAAATCGAGCAAGCAAACAAACAAATAATATGGAAAATTAAAAGGTAGTAAGTTTTATGAGGGAAAATTAAAGCAGAAAAAGAAAGAGGAAGTCCCAGGAGGGAGAGCTTGTCACACTCAGACGCTGTGGTCAGGAAATATTTCACTGCAAACTCATCATTTGCACAAGAACCCAGGGGAGAGGAGGGAGCAAGCCATGCCGATATCTGGGTGAAGAGCAGAGAGAACAGGCAGTGCAGTGGTGCTGAGGCAGTCAGAGCGAGGGGATATGTACTGTTAGCACGCGGTGACCAAGGCACACGTCATAGGAGATCAGATCAGTCATGGTGGTGGTGATCAGCAAGGTCTTGAAGCCACAGTGGAAATTGGCCTTTACTAGTGGATCTGATTGGATGTTATCGGGGGTTTTGAATAGCAAAGTTAGGCAATATGACATATATTTTGCAAACTTTTTATTGAATAATATGTTTATGATATAGATCTCATATATACTTATATTAAATATAATTGCATATTACATACATAAATGTTCATAAGTATACAGCTCAGTAAGTTTACTCAAAGTGAAAATTGAAAAGTGTGTAACTAGTTTCGAGGAACTTAATACCAGCACCCCAGAAACTCCTCTGTGTCTTCTTTCCAGTCACAAACCTTTCCCCTTCCACAAGGGTAACCTGTACTCTGACTTCTAACATAAGGAATTAGTTCTGGAATCTAATAATATGTCCTGTCTTTGTCTGAATCCTTTCATTCAACACTGTGAGATGCATGTAGCTGTGGCTTTGTTTATCCCCATTGCTGTATGGTATTTGGTTATATGACTATAGGGCACAATCACATCCCATGGGGCTTATTTATCCATTCAGTTACAGACAAATTTGTGAGGTTTTCTGGAGTTTGCTATTATCACAAGTGCTGCTCTGAGCGTTCTTGTGTAATTTTACATGACAGTACATATATATTTAGTTGGATCTATGCTATGCCTGGGAGCAGGATTGTCGTGTTACAGAGTATACTTCCTTTAATTTTTTTTGAGTGTGCTTACTTTTAGTAGATATCATCAATAGTTTCCCTTTGTGATTATGCACACCAGCCTATGAGAGCTTCAGCTGCTGTGCATTCTTTCCAACACTTGGTTTGGTCTAATTTTCATTTCAGACATTGTGGTGGTGGTGCAGGACACTCCACTGTGGTCTAATTTTGCAGCATCCTGGTGAGTTATGCTGTTGAGCACCCTTCTTCATGTGCATGCTAGTTACTTGGATGGATTCTTTCCTGAGGTGTGATGTATTTGAGAAGTATTGCTGTGGCTGCTGTGTTGAAAGTAGACTATTCAGGCACCAGTATGGAAGCAAGATTAGTTAAAAGGCCAGTTTAATAATCCAGGTGAGACTAAATGATGGTGTGAACTAGGGCAGTAACAGTGGAGGTGGTGGAAAAAAAGGTCAGATTCTGGAGTATATTAATAATTTGAAAGTGGATGAGAACACTGTTCTGATTATAGTCATGATCTGTCATGGTCTGGAAATAACATGAGGATGAAGATAGTGATGTTGATATCTTAGGAAACATAATTAATCTAAGAGCCACTACTTCTTTCCATGGTTTGGGGCAAGTTGTCTCGTTTCTTGTGCTGCCATTGACTCACCTACAAAGTGGAGAGAGTAACAGGGTATATCTCATAGAGTTGCTGGGAGAATGAACGAGATAGTGATCTTCAGAATTTTACTTTAGAAGAGTAAGTTCTTAATACAAGTTAGCTGCTATGATGATTTGGACTAAGTTCAGCCAAGATAGATAGTTCTGTGAATTGGCCACAGATAGCTGCCATCCAACCCACTCACGAGGCAACTTTCAAGCTGTCATACCCAGCCTCCTTACACGTGAGGTGATCTTGGCCTAAATCCCAGACTCCTCTTGTGCCCATTCTGTTTCCTCTCCCTCACATTCAGGATGCCTGTCTGTAACCATCTTATGGCTGCACATGATCGTATGGCACCTTCTGCCCCACTGTCTTCTGGGCGTGGAAGTTGGTGTTATGCTTTCCTATGAACCCATTATTCATTATTGCACCTATGTGCTTGCAGCATTTATAAGCATTTTGTCCTCACTGCCTATTTTCCTGCTCTGATTTTGACTTTAATCACTCCCCAGGCCTAGTAGCTTTATGGTTGCCACCTGAGTTTTGAACCAAACAGGGTGCTGATGTTGCTTTATTTGTGAATGGATTTTTCAACTTCTACCCCTGCAGCAAAATAAAGGGAAAT